>WAAB01022532.1:0-101929 GCA_013389865.1 Piaya cayana
AGCTTCTCATTAATCAGCACACCAAAGCCCTTTTCTGCAGAGCTGCTCTCAATCACATCACCCCCCATCTCGTACTGAAACCGAGGATTGCCCCAGCCCACACGTAGGACCTTGCACTTGGCCCTGTTGAACCTCATGAGGTTCTCACAGCCCCACTTCTCCAGCCTGTCCAGGTCCCTCTGGATGATATCCTGTCATTCTGGTGTGGCAACTGCGCCACTCAGCTTGGTGTCATCTGTGAACTTGCTGAGGATGCACTCAATCTCACAGTCTACACCGCTGATAAAGATGTTTGACTTCTGGTCAACCCTTTGCTGTAAGGGAAGCTTTACTGTGAATAGCTACAAAATCAGGGGTGTTACTGAGTTCCCAGATTGTTCCTAGCTAGAGTTATATAGAGCAAATGCCTAATTTCCCTAAAATTACAGCATGGTAACGGTAAACTGAATTCAAGGCCATTTCTTCTTCCATCCCATCCAAGAGATAGAACAGAGACAAACATATCAAACACCAGTCCCTGGAGATGTTCAAGGCCAGGTTGGATGGGGCTTGGAGCCCCTGATCCAGTTGGAGGTGTCCCTGCCCATGGCAGCAGGCTGGAATTGGATGAGCTTTGAGGTCCCTCACCACCCAAACTATTCCATGACTCTAGGATTCAAATAAAAACCTGGACATGGGAGACCTCATTTCAGCACTGCCACTCTTTATCTTCAGCAGTAAGGAGGCATAACTCATCTTTCCATTTTGGATATTCTGTTTTGCATAGAGATATTTCTGTCACTTGACTTTCATGACACATAAGTGCTGCTGGCCTTCAACAGCACGATTCTAAAAAAATAACACCGCAATTATTTCAAGTAAAGATAGAATCATACGATTCTACGACCAGTTTACTAAACACAGACCATTTTTAAGGCTGAAGAACATCTACTTTACCACAAATTCCTCTCCCCTCTCAATCCAGAACTAGGTTTAGAGAAAGAAAACCTTGAATCAGTGATTGCAGTATTCAGACTGCTTTAGTGCTCTGTCCATTTTACAGGAAAGTGCTTTCCCCACTGAGAGGGTAACAAAGCCTTCAAACATACCTGTCTGAAAGCTCCAGAAAACCCAAACCATAACTAAATTATCTTTGTTTTGTTCTTTTTCCTTTGTTAAAAAATCAGAACTAAAAGCTATGACCTTAAACATTTGCTCACAACCATATCAGCAGTAACTAGAGATAACAAGAAAATCTCAAAACAATAAGGCTTTGTGCTAAATTCAGGAAAACAATTTAATTTTTGTTGTTGAAACCAAGCAAAATCCTTTGACCTATTTCTCAGCTTGACATTTAAACTTATGCTTTTTTATTTTGCTGTGTGTTAACTCTCACAAATTTCATTTTACCTGGCTACTTCCTTGCATATACAGGACAAGAGGTTCAGTCTTGGGGATGGTCACCCACATTTTGTACCAAGTCTTCCCTTTCTCAAGGAATTGGAGGTAGCTGCTGAAGAGGCTGTTTTCCACTGCTAAGATGCTTTGCTTCTGGATAAAGAAAAAAAAAAAGAAAGAGCTGTTTCCATCAACACTTATGTGGGCAAAATACATAGAATTAAACTTAATAAAGACTTAATGTGCTGACAGTCAAATAATACTGTAGGGCAAACAGTAGATAGCCCATAACTGTACAAAAGTTTAATCATTATTATATGCCGTACACACACACACACAAACATACACATATATAAAAAAGAACATGAACAGGATGAGGTTCAACAGGACCAACTGTCAGATCCCGGACTTGGGTCACAACAACCCCATGCAGCTCCAAGCTTGGGGAAAAGTGGCTGGAAAGCTGTCTGGCAGAAAAGGCCCTGGGGGTGCTGGTCAACAGCAGCTGAACATGAGCCAGAAGTGGCCCAGGTGGCCAAGAGCATCCTGGCTTGAATCGGCCATGGTGTGACTAGCTGGAGCAGGCCAGGGATTATCCCCTTGTACTGGTGAGGCCACATCTGGAATCCTGGGTTCAGTCTTGGGCCCCTCACTACAAGAAAGACCTTGAGGGGCTGGAGCACATCTAGAGAAGGGGACAGAGCTGGGGAAGAGTCTGGAGCTGAGGGTTTGTGGGAGCGTCTGAGGGACCTGGGGCTGTTTAGCCTGGAGAAAAGGAGGCTGAGAGGAGACCTCATCCCTCTCTGCAGCTCCCAAAAAGAAAGTTGTGGTGAGGTGGGTGCTGGGCTGTTCTCCCAAATAACAAATGACAGGACAAGAAGAAATGGACTCAAGTTGTGCCAGAGGAGGTTTAGATCAGACATTAGGAAACATTTCTTCACTGAGAGGGTTCTCAGGTACTGGAGTGGTTGCCCACGGAAGTGGTGGAGTCCCCATCCCTGGAGGTGCTTAAAAGACAGGCAGACGAGGTGCTCAGGGATCTGGTTCAGTAGTAGACAAGGTATAGTTGGACTGGGTGATCTCAAAATTCTTTTCCAACCAAAAGATTGTATGATCCTACGAAATCAAGGATGCACCAGGGCAAAAAAACACTTGAAAGAAACTTTTGTCTTTTGATAGAATGCAAATTCCTGTTCAACTTTTAGTTTGCACTCAACTCTCCTGAGGCGCTCTGGCATCTCTTAATAACATCCATAAGCCAGTAATCTCCTCAGCTGCTATGGGACTTGGTAAGGAAGTTTGATGTAAGCAGGAGTGAAAATAAAACACTGGCTCTGATCTTTCTTTTTTTTATACACCTACAGTCTTGCATTGCTCCTGATCCTTTGAGGATTTAACACAACACTAGAAGTCTGTGCGTATGAGGTAAATATTACTCTTTTCCTCATTTTTTTTCCGCCAGCTTTCCACTGTCATCTGCTTTCCAAAGTAGCACCATAGGTCACATTTCACTACTTTGCTTTTTGGCTTGTCAGATGAGCAGTACTCTCGGCTGGGTAGATGGAGGTTTTCACTTCACTGGCAAGCAGCTCTTTGGAAACAGGGCTAGAAAGTTCACCAGGAGATGCTACAGATTAGACTGATGAGTGTTAGGATGACAGAAAACAGCCTCAAGTTGTGCCAGGGGAGGTGTAGGATGGATATTAGGAAACATTTCTTTAACAGAAGAGTGGTGAAGCACTGGAAGAGGCTGCCCAGAGCAGGGGTGGGGTCTACATCTCTGGAGGGGTTCAAAAACCATGTAGATGGGGCACTTCGCGGACATGGTTTCGCTGGCATAGTGGGGTTGGATGGTTGGACTGCATAAGCCTACTCAAACCTTAAGGATTCTATGATTCTACATTAAGTCCTGCTCATCTGTAGGCAAAACTGCAGGGCGTATCAGNAAATTCCTGTTCAACTTTTAGTTTGCACTCAACTCTCCTGAGGCGCTCTGGCATCTCTTAATAACATCCATAAGCCAGTAATCTCCTCAGCTGCTATGGGACTTGGTAAGGAAGTTTGATGTAAGCAGGAGTGAAAATAAAACACTGGCTCTGATCTTTCTTTTTTTTATACACCTACAGTCTTGCATTGCTCCTGATCCTTTGAGGATTTAACACAACACTAGAAGTCTGTGCGTATGAGGTAAATATTACTCTTTTCCTCATTTTTTTTCCGCCAGCTTTCCACTGTCATCTGCTTTCCAAAGTAGCACCATAGGTCACATTTCACTACTTTGCTTTTTGGCTTGTCAGATGAGCAGTACTCTCGGCTGGGTAGATGGAGGTTTTCACTTCACTGGCAAACAGCTCTTTGGAAACAGGGCTAGAAAGTTCACCAGGAGATGCTACAGATTAGACTGATGAGTGTTAGGATGACAGAAAACAGCCTCAAGTTGTGCCAGGGGAGGTGTAGGATGGATATTAGGAAACATTTCTTTAACAGAAGAGTGGTGAAGCACTGGAAGAGGCTGCCCAGAGCAGGGGTGGGGTCTCCATCTCTGGAGGGGTTCAAAAACCATGTAGATGGGGCACTTTGCAGACATGGTTTTGCTGGCATAGTGGGGTTGGATGGTTGGACTGCATAAGCCTACTCAAACCTTAAGGATTCTATGATTCTACATTAAGTCCTGCTCATCTGTAGGCAAAACTGCAGGGCGTATCAGAAGTTTTGGATAGTATCGCGCTCTGGATTCTGAATCCTCTCTGCACTCTGGCAGTTCAGGGAAGGGCGATGTGCATTTCCCCATTTTGAGTTTCTGAGATTCTCGACGTGTCTGGGCAAAAAGCACCCAAGCAGCACAGTTCACTCTGGCAGACCACGCTGGTGTAAATTTACCTGTGCAGGTATATTTAGTAGCCTGGAAAGAGATGTGTCATGTGTGTCAGTGGTTCTTTCAAGATTCTGATGTACCCTTAGAAGATACATCCCTGTAAGTCCCATTTCATTTGAGATGAATGTTCTCTTTTACACACACAGTGATATATCGTTATATTTTACAGTCAAAATAAATAAAACCCTTTTCTTCAAGGTGGCTCATGGAAAATGTGGCATGGAAGGGCACTCATTGTTCTGCCCACAATACAAGAAAAGCATTGGCAAGAGAAAGTTTAATTGCTGTGGGTGAGGATATAAGAAGTCAGTTTGCCAACATGTTTTTATCTTATCACTGCCTACAATTCCATGAAAGGAGGTTGTGGTGAGGTGGGTGTTGGTCTCTTCTCCCAAGTAACATGGGATAGGATGAGAGGGAATGGCCTCAAGTTGCGGCAGGGGGCGGTTTAGATTGGACATCATGAAAAATCCATTCACTGAAAGGGTCCTTGGGCACTGGCAGAGGCTGCCCCAGAAGTAATTGAGTCCCCACCCCTGGAGGTGTTTCAAAGACAGGCAGACAAGGGGATATTATTTAGAAGCGGACAGGTACAGTTGGACTTGATGATCTCGAAGGTCTTTCCAGTCAAATGATTCCATGGTTCCTGTTGTAAAAACCAAGGGTAGAATGTGCCACTATTGCGGAATAAAGCTTGGTGACATTTGTGGCACTTGTGAAACAGAGGGTTACGCAGTATAATTTGTGGGAGTCGTATCTTGGAGTTTTGAGAAAGTTTCAGAGGATCCTGATTGCCTTTCAGAGGGTGCCACGGTTTCACATTCTCAACTAAGAAAACATTAATTTCAATGGTATTTTGACAGGTTGTGAAATAAAGAAGATTGGAAATGTATCATAATAAAAAGAAGCCGCAAGTTCTTCCTCTTTTTTGTAATTTGAAATCTGAAATTTAGCTGCAAAAACTGTGTGCACTCCTGGATGATCAGCACACGACAATGAATGTTTGCTGTTTACAAGCAGCACTCTGGCTGCACGCACATTCAATACAAGCTAAAGGCCAAGAGGTTACATATCATGGTATGGGGAAAAACATAACCAAACAATTGTATTTGTTTCCAAGAAATACATTTAAAAAAATTAAGAGAGACACGTGGGCAGCCAGCACACCAAAAACTCCTCACTGAGTACTGTACCTCTGCAGCCAGTTTCTTCTTTTGTTCTCCAACTGCTTCTACCCCAGGGCTGCAGGGGCTTGCTGATAACTGCAGGAAACAGTCTTTGCACACTCGATTATGACGGCTATTATCTGCAAGTGGTTTAAATTCAGAGCATTTTGCACAGATCACCTGTATCAGAAAGGTAGTGCTGTATTAGTCATCACTAAAACATAACCCTTCTCCAAAGAAAGTGACTCAGAGAACAGATGCTACTGAAGCAAATACAGGATAGATCGACCAATATATTTATTTTATTTACCTCCATTAATAATTAACATTTTTGTAATCCCATGCTGTGTTCCAATACACCTAGTGAGAGAAAACATTCACCTTATGGGAAATGCTTTAGGATTGACAGCATGTAAGTTTGCTTTTCTTTTCTTATAAGCCTTTATAAGTCCAAAAAGGCTCGGGTGGACAAAGCAGGGAGTGCTTCTTAATGCCAATGATCGAGGACAAGGAATGGCTAATTTTTGGAGTTGAGGTGGCTGACCTTTCCTCAGCAACGAGGCAGTTATGCCTGACAGAACTGTGGGATCCCCAAATCATTGGCCATTTTAAGGACATAGTCCGATACATCATCCATTAAGAGCTATTTGTCTGGTGGCAGTTCAACAGGTTTGGATTCTTCTCCTTGGCTGCTAAGAGCACACAATGATACATCAGTCCCATGAAAACAGGGCTTCTGAAGAGTGATGGGATCTGCAGCTCCGGAGCCTGTTTTAAAGCTTGAAGTCTGCCTCTCAGCACAGTTGCTCCAGGGAGAGAAACTCTCACTGGGGAGCAACACGGGGTCTGCCAGCTGGGCTCAACATCCCTGCAGAATGTACTGTGCACTCACACACCACAAACACCCTTCAGGCACGAGAAGGCGTTAATTACTACATGAAGGCAAATGCCTTAACCCAGCAAGTGTTCAGTGGAGCCCCATTCTTCCAACTTATACAAAGAAAAGCAAGCGAGGGGGTTCAGAAATGTGATACTTTCCTCGAGATGAATTAACTCCATTAATTTGAATGCTATTGCCACATTGCTGAGCATCGCATAACCAATAGCTGTTTAACAATAAATTATTAATAAATGTGATTCCTGTTATCTCTCTGTCCATGGGGAAAATCTATTACTGAGCTTTGCAATGGAATATTTTAAACCTCCAGAAATGTGTGTCACTATTTTAGTAATTACTAATAAAAACAAACCAAGAAGGTTGAAAAATACCAATTCTGGTGCATCTCCTCCACAGAAAATTTAATTCAGTATCTGAGATGGAGGTTTCTTCAAATACATTAACTATACATTCAGGTTTCTCTTCAACTGAAAACTGAGTTATTCAAATGACTAATGGTATTTAAATAACATTACTCTGCACTGGTTACGTTAGGAACACTGAACTATGAAACTCAAGTCAAGAAGGCAGGTTTCAAGTCATATTATGGAAATCAACCTCATCTTGGCCATTGCTGCAATTTTCAGAAAGACCATGAGCTCTAATGTGCCCGTGAAAGGCAGAGGGAAATGTGTCCAGGTGTTCAGTAACCTGGTCTGAACCTCCAGGACTGATTCTCCCAGACTTTTCAAGCAGGAGGAAAACACTTTGGCACAAGAACCTCTTGACAGCTCTGCTTTCAGGAAAGAAGAACCCATTCATCTTTAATACTGTATGTTCTGCTCTTCATCACAGAAGGAGCTGCTGCGTGAAGAAAGGCTGCCACAAGGCCATTTTCTTTCTGTAGCCAAAATAACAGCCGCCTCCCCATATACATGCCCAACACCAGAGAAGGGGCCACCTTTCTTTTTATTGACTGTATTTGCTTTAAAACAGCACAGACTAGACCCCTTGCACCAGAGTTTTGCTCTTTTCCCCCTCTGATTCCCAGGGGGTAAAGCAAGTGGAAAGATCCCTGTCTATGACCTGTCATAAACAAGAACATCTTCCTGCAATGACAGAGTAAAAAATTCTCTTCAGCATCCACTGTAGAAGAAACAAAAAAGGTCCATGCATCTTGATACTTACTGCCCCACACTGCTTACAGTGGTGCCGCCTCTTAGTGATGGAGTTGAAGTTTTCGCTGCAGCTCTTGCAAGCCTGTTTCTCCTTGTCTCGCTTGGATTTGGAAGATTTCCTACAGGAATCACCCTGAAATTAAAAGAACAATCATGTTTTTAAGAAAAAAAAATGGAATCATGGAATGGCTTGGGTTGGAAGGGACCTCAAAGCCCATCCAGATCTACCCCTGCCATGGGCAGGGACACCTCCCACTGGATCAGGGGCTCCAAGCCCCATCCAGCCTGGCCTTGAACCCCTCCAGGGATGGGGCAGCCACCCCTGCTCTGGGCAACCTGCTGTCATTAACATGACAACACGCAGCCCATGAAAATACAGAAATTCAAGTAGACCTACTGTTTTGCTTTCTTTTTTGAAGAGATAAGTCCTATTCCTCCTTCCAAGTCAGGATGGCTACACAAGGGTTGAACAGCTACCTGGGGCACGCCAACCACACAGCATCTGCCTGGAGTTCCCAGCTGGAAGGATCATGATCCTCCAGTGCAGCTCTTTCATGAGAAGAGGTTTGACAACTCTCTTAATTTTCATTTGCTTGACACAATCATTTACCAAGCTACTGGGAGAAGAAATATTTCCTCTAAGTGAAAAGAGCAGAGATATTATACATTTTCTGAAAAATCAGCTCAGTGAAGATTGGGTCTAATGTAGGTTACACAGATCCTGGACTCAAAGACAATCTCCCCCTTCTCTTTAAACCATGTGCATACAGATCTCTTAAGGTGAGTCCAGAGGATGCCATGAAGATGATCAGAGGGCTGGAGCACTCCCGTGGGATGACAGGCTGAAAAGTTGGGGTTGCTCAGCCTGGAGAAGAGAAGGCTCTGGGGAGACCTTACAGCAGCTTCCAGTGCTGAAAGGGGCTCAGAGAAAGGCTTCGCCAGTAAAGGAAAGCTGGAGAAGGGCTCCTGATCAGGCAGTGTAAGGATGGGATGAGGGGCCATGGTTTTCTGCTGACAGAGGGAAGATTGAGCTAAGATCTTAAGAAAAAATGTTTTTCTGTGAGTGTGGGGGGCTCTGGCCCAGGTTGCCCAGAAAAGCAGTGGCTGCCCCATCCCTGGTTCCACTCGGAAGAGAACAACTAATTCAACAGTATTCCTCTTCTCCAAAGCCTTTATTTGCCACAAGGATATGATGTGTGGGTGGTGGGAAGGGCAGCATCCACTCCAGTCAGCAGAGGCTGCCCATGGTCACCATGCTGTCTCATCAGCACAAGGGAAATCCTGCTCTTCACCTGATTTTTATCTGTATGTGGTCACAGTCAGCCTGTAGAAGTCACTGTTACAGGTTTTCAGGCCAATTAAAAAAATTTTTAAAAAAATCAGATTTTCTAAGCTGACCCCACTCTCCACTCTTGCAGCCCTGTTGAGTCTCCACCCTTCCCTGGTTACAGAGGAACACTGCCTTCCAGCAGAGCTACTGAAACCACCCTGCCTCATAGTAACATTACACAATAAACCCACAACTAATTACTTCTAATTGAATAGGCTCTTTTCATTTTTACTATCTTTCCTATAGATGCAACAGTGATGTTTGAAACTTGTCCCTAGGATGTTTTGCAATTCAGCCTGGTAAAGCACAGATTTGTCCATTCAGGAAAATCACTGTATTCCTATATCCATGCATTTAGTTGGACCTGATGATCCAGTGGGTCCTTTCCTACCTATGATTCTATGATTTGCTCAGCAAAACAGTATCCTAGTGAATCAAAGCCCTCCCATACATGTAACTAGTGTGCAGTATTTCACTGCTCTTGTGATGAACCAAATGTAACCAGTCTGACCTGGAATTACAACAATCGAACACTGCCTTGGATGAATCACTAGCAAAAACGTTCCTTTCAGACTCCATCAGACCTCTCCAAGTAAGGAGTACAATTAAGGCAATCCAAAAGGCTTTCACTGATAAGCAGCAATCTATAGAGTAAATTTTTATCTGTATCACATATAATGGCTGAAGTCAGCTGTTTGTCACTGTCATTCTGATACTAATGCTATTTAATTTTGTAGAAGATTGATTTTCCTTCCACTGGCTAGGGATGGATTTGCCTTCTGTTGTTAGATCAGTGCAAAGGCCAACCTTTTTCTATTCTTAGGAGTTAAAATTGCACACAGCACAATAACCTTTTGATTCTTACCTTAACAACAATTTCACTGACGCTACGGGAACAGTAAGTCTTACAAGGAACGGCTGAGAGAGCTGGGGGTGTTTAGCCTGGAGAAGAGGAGGCTGAGGGGAGACCTCATTGCTCTCTACAGCTACCTGAAAGGAGGTTGTGGAGAGGAGGGAGCTGGACTCTTCTTCCAAGGGACAGGGTACGGGACAAGGGGGAATGACCTCAAGGTCCACCAGGGGAGGTTCGGGCTGGATATCAGAAAAATACTTTTCACAGGAAGGGTTATTGGGCGCTGGCAGAGGCTGCCCAGGGAGGTGATTGATTCACCTTTCCTGGAGGTGTTTAAGGGACAGGTGGATGAGGTGCTAAAGGACGTGGTTTAGTGATTGATGGGAATGGCTGGACTCCATGATCCTGGAGGTCGTTTCCAACCTAGCAATTCTATGATTCTATAACACCTCACTGATGTTACTAGAACAACAAGGTCTGGCCTCTTCTCCAAAGTGACAGGGAACAGGACAAGAGGGAATGGCCTCAAGCTCCGCCAGGGGAGGTTCAGGCTGAACATTAGGAAAAAATTTTTCATGGAAAGGGTCACTGGGCACTGGAACAGGCTGCCAGGGAGGGGGTTGAATCACCTTCCCTGGAGGTGTTTAAGGGACGGGTAGACGATGTGCTGAGGGGCATGGTTTAGTGATTGATAGGAATGGTTGGACTCCATGATCCGATGGGTCTTTTCCAACTTGCTGATTCTATGATTCTGTGATAAATAAAGGCAGCCTCTAGCCTTGTGAGCTGTGACTGGAAGATGATCTTCATGAATGCCAGTCAAAACCAGGTTTTGGCTTTCAATTGATACCTACACGTGCCTGCACAGGAAAAATGCTGAAGTTCCTCTAACATGAATTGAATGGACTGATTCACATGGAAATTGGCTAATTTGATTTCTACCTCAGTAGGAATATCCATCTTCACCCGCACAGATTTTTTATAACCCAGATAAGACTCAAGTTTAATACTTCCTCTCATGGATTTCATATTGGGCTTTCTCCTTGATGTGAAACAGTCTGGGCAATGTTCACTTGCAGAAAAATATAAACCCATATGTTTGACAAACAGAAGAAAGCAGAAAGGGCATTTCATTGGGCAAGATTTGGGTTGCAATCAATGATATGAGCTTCGATAAGGCCAACTGCTGGGTCCTGCACTTGGGCCACAACAACATGCAATGCTCTGGTTTGGGGGAGGAGCAGTTGGAAAGCTGTCTGGCAGAAAAGGTCCCGGGGGTGTTGGTTGACAGCTGCTGAACATGAGCCAGTAGTGGTCCAGGTGGCCAAGAAGGCCAACAGTATCCTGACTTGGATCAGCCATAGTGTGGCCAGCAGGAGCAGGGAAGGGATTATCCCCCTAGACTCAGCACTGGTGAGGCTGCACCTTGAATCTCTGACCTTCACTCCAAGAAAGAAATTGAGGGGCTGGAACATGTCCGGAGAAGGGGAACAGAGCTGGAGCAGGATGTAGAGCCCAGGTATTTTGAGAGTAGCTGAGGGTCCTGAAGCTGTTTAGTCTGGAGAAAAGGAGGTTGAGGGGAGACCTCGCTGCAGCTCCTGGAAAGGAGGTTGTGATGAGGTGGGTGCTGGGCTCTTCTCCCAAGTGACACGCGATGGGACGAGAGGAAATGGCCTCAAGTTGCACCAGGGGGCTTTAGACTGGATATCAGGAAACATTTCTTCACTGAAAGGGTTCTTATGCACTGAAACAGCTGCCCAGGATAGTGGTGGAGTTCCCCTCCCTGGAAGGATTTAAAAGATGGGCAAATGAGGTGCTCAGGGATCTGGTTTAGCAGTAGACAGGTACGGTTGGACTCAATGATCTCAAAGGCCTTGTCCAACCGAACAATTCTATGGTTCTAAGATCTCTTATGACAGCTACATGAGCTTTTGTTTAAGACCATTATACTGCACCTTGTGCTGCAGCATTCTGCCAGCATTTAATACGAACTTCACTAATCAAAAAAGGCCTTGTATCATGAAGTTTTTAACTGTTTGATGAATACCAGAGATGTTTTGTACTATTTCTCAACATTTCAAGAACACAGCGAGAACACAAGTGTTTGAAGCCCTGCTACTGCAGCTGTAGAAAAGATGATAACAAGAAAACAAACTAGTTTCTGTACAACTTGGTAAATTCCAATGAGCAATTTCAGAAGAAAGACTTACTCAATATTATGTTATTTAGCTGCTGATAATGGGGAAGAATTAAGCAGCTCTTTGCTATGCATCCGTGTGAAACCCATGAGATTTCGCTGCCTGGGCCATCCCACACAGCCCTGTCTCATAAGCACACATGATATGAACAGAGAGCTCTCTTTTGGAATTCACAAACCTTGTTCATCAAAGATAGGATCAACACTTACTTTGCCCCTGTCTCCACATTATTTACTGCTGATGGAAGGTCCCTAAATTCAACTGGAATATCTTGATACTAATGCTCTTAAGTAATTGCATTTCTCATCATCCTTGGTGAACCCACATGTTTTGAGGACAGTGAGGCTGACAGGAAAAACACACTTGCATGAACTTGATTCAGAGCAGGGATCTACAACTTCTTTCAGACAGGGTTATGCTAGTGGAAGAAGAATGTTAAACCCCAATGGGAGGTACAGCTCATGGCTAGAGGCCAATGACTGTGGCGGGACAGCTTAGAAAGCAGGTATCACAGAATTAGTGAACCACTGGAACCTCTGTTTGCTTCTGAAAAGGAGGGAAGAAATACTGAAGAGCTAGAAGGAACAGCAAGAAAACCACTGGGCCCAGGAAGTGGTTGTTCCTTTTCTCATTAAGTTCTATATCACAGAAACAGAATCACTAAGTTGGAAAAGACCTCTAAGTTCATTCAGTGCAACTGTCAGCCCAACCCCACCGTGCCTGCTAAATCATGAATCCAGTTGCCATGTCTGCACACTTTTCGAACGTCTCCAGGGATGGTGACTCCATCACTTCCCTGGGCAGTCTCTGCATGTGATTCACCACAACACCTACAGTAAAGAAATGTTTCCTAATATCCAATCTAAACCTCCTGTGGCACAGATTGAGGCCGTTCCCTCTTGTCCTATCACTAGTTACTTGGGAGAAGAGACCAGCACCCACCTCACCACAACCTCCTTTCTGGGAGGTGCAGAGAGTGATGAGGTCTCCCCTCAACCTCCTCTTCTCTGACTAAACAGCCCCAGTCCCTCAGCTGCTCCCACAACCCCTGCGCTCCAGACCCTTCCCAGCTCCATTCCCTTCTCTGGATGCACTTCAGCCCCTCAATGTCTTTTTTTGTAGTGAAGGGCCCAAAACTGAAGCCAGGATTCAAGGTGTGGCCTCACCAGTACAGGTCCAGGGGGACCATCCCTTCCTCAGTCCTGTGCGTCACACCACGGCTGATGCAAGCCAGGTTATTTCAGGATATTTCACTCTGCCTGAGCCAGCATGTAACATTAACTTCAGTGCTATACATGTGATAGATCCACAGTCTGATCAGACTCTTACACAGGTGGCACATGAGCACCGAGGGGTTTTCAATCTTTTTCTTCTCATTATGCTTATACAGCTGCAAATTTTCCATTTACGAATGACATATCTGGAGACATTACGGTGGAGCAGAACATCTGCAGGTGCTTCTGGAAATGCTGAATATGCATAAGAAACTATATTAAATTACATAGTATGTTTTGTACTTTGTAGTGCAGCAAGGATCATAGAATCCTAGACGGTCCTGAGTGGGAAGGGACCCACANTTTTCCATTTACGAATGACATATCTGGAGACATTACAGTGGAGCAGAACATCTGCAGGTGCTTCTGGAAATGCTGAATATGCATAAGAAACTATATTAAATTACATAGTATGTTTTGTACTTTGTAGTGCAGCAAGGATCATAGAATCCTAGACGGTCCTGAGTGGGAAGGGACCCACAAGGATCATCAATTCCGATTCCTGTCCCTGCACAGGACATCACAACATTCACACCTTGGGGCTGAGGGTGTTGGCCAAAGGCTTCTGGAATATTGTCAGGCTTGGGGCCGTGACTGCTTCCCTGGGAGCTGTTCCAGTGCTCCACCACCGTTGGGGGAAGAACCTTTTCCTAATGTCCAATCTAACCCTCCCTTGGCACATCTTCCTGACACTCCCTTGGGTCCTGAGGGAAGAGCTCAGTGCCTGCTCCTCCTCCTCCTCCCCTTGTGAGGAAGCTGTAGAGCATGATGAGTTATCCCCTCAGTCTCCTCTTCTCTGGGCTGAACAGACCAAGTGACTTCAGTCACTTTTCACACGCTTCCCCTCAAAACCCTTCACCAACTCCGTGCCCTCCTCTGGACACTCTCTAGTAGCTTCAAATCCTTTTTATCCTGTCGTCCCCAGAATTGCCCCCAGTGCTCAAGGTGGGGTTGGATCAGCGTGGAGCACAGTTCAGCAGCTGAGTTTGGATCTCTGTTTGCCAATGTCACGCATGCAAGATAACCTGAAGGCAACCTTCCCCTTGCTTGTACTTTCCTTGTGCACTCAAGACTGAGCACAACCTGCAGCAGCCGCACAGCAAACGGGCACCACGGCTGTACCCATCACTCCTCCTGCCGGAGACTTTTGCTGCCTGTCTACACCGATGTGCAATGCTGAGGAAAACCCCAGCAGACTCCTGCACACACAGCAGAACCACAGGAAGGAGAGATTAAGCTTGCTGACCACCACTACCACCAAGTGGTTTGCATGTGGAAGCTGTTAGCACAGAATGCACTCGCTCCTGCATTCGCTGATGTGTTTCTGAAGGGGCATCAGCATTAAAAATTAATGTACTGCTCATGTGGATGTTATCTATTTGCTACAACAGAACAGAATGAGACCCTAGAATCAATAAAACACAATTTTGGATAAGTTTAGCTTTGCACTTTTTATTGACTCTGTTTTTAATTCTATCTCAGGAATTCAATTTTTCTTTAAATACACACCTTAAAGAAAATTACTGNAGCCAGGTTATTTCAGGATATTTCACTCTGCCTGAGCCAGCATGTAACATTAACTTCAGTGCTATACATGTGATAGATCCACAGTCTGATCAGACTCTTACACAGGTGGCACATGAGCACCGAGGGGTTTTCAATCTTTTTCTTCTCATTATGCTTATACAGCTGCAAATTTTCCATTTACGAATGACATATCTGGAGACATTACAGTGGAGCAGAACATCTGCAGGTGCTTCTGGAAATGCTGAATATGCATAAGAAACTATATTAAATTACATAGTATGTTTTGTACTTTGTAGTGCAGCAAGGATCATAGAATCCTAGACGGTCCTGAGTGGGAATGGACCCACAAAGATCATCAATTCCGATTCCTGTCCCTGCACAGGACATTGCAACATTCACACCTTGGGGCTGAGGGTGTTGGCCAAAGGCTTCTGGAATATTGTCAGGCTTGGGGCCGTGACTGCTTCCCTGGGAGCTGTTCCAGTGCTCCACCACCGTTGGGGGAAGAACCTTTTCCTAATGTCCAATCTAACCCTCCCTTGGCACATCTTCCTGCCACTCCCTTGGGTCCTGAGGGAAGAGCTCAGTGTCTGCTCCTTCTCCTCCTCCCCTTGTGAGGAAGCTGTAGAGCATGATTAGTTATCCCCTCAGTCTCCTCTTCTCCGGGCTGAACAGACCAAGTGACTTCAGTCACTTTTCACACGCTTCCCCTCAAAACCCTTCACCAACTCCGTGCCCTCCTCTGGACACTCTCTAGTAGCTTCAAATCCTTTTTATCCTGTCGTCCCCAGAATTGTCCCCAGTGCTCAAGGTGGGGTTGGATCAGCGTGGAGCACAGTTCAGCAGCTGAGTTTGGATCTCTGTTTGCCAATGTCACGCATGCAAGATAACCTGAAGGCAACCTTCCCCTTGCTTGTACTTTCCTTGTGCACTCAAGACTGAGCACAACCTGCAGCAGCCGCACAGCAAACGGGCACCACGGCTGTACCCATCACTCCTCCTGCCGGAGACTTTTGCTGCCTGTCTACACCGATGTGCAATGCTGAGGAAAACCCCAGCAGCAGAACACACAGGAAGGAGAGATTAAGCTTGCTGACCACCACTACCACCAAGTGGTTTGCATGTGGAAGCTGTTAGCACAGAATGCACTCGCTCCTGCATTCGCTGATGTGTTTCTGAAGGGGCATCAGCATTAAAAATTAATGTACTGCTCATGTGGATGTTATCTATTTGCTACAACAGAACAGAATGAGACCCTAGAATCAATAAAACACAATTTTGGATAAGTTTAGCTTTGCACTTTTTATTGACTCTGTTTTTAATTCTATCTCAGGAATTCAATTTTTCTTTAAATACACACCTTAAAGAAAATTACTGACTGTGTCGAGATACACTACGCAAATCCCTGTGCTGACCATTTACATCAACTGAGAAGATCTTCTTTTTTTTTACTTAATTAAAATTAAAATCTGCATTTCCCTAAGAAACTTAAGATCTTTTTTTTTAATAAGATCTTGTTTGTCTATGTCAGGCTGCTGACTTATTGAACAGCTTTTCATTGATACCGTCACCTCCAGCATTGTATCATCCGTTACAAGCTCGGCCAGAGTCTTAAGGAGCCTGCAAAGCAGCTATTACAAAGGCCATGCCAATACAAAATATCCTACGGCATGTCAGCAGAGATGGGGGTGTTGCGTTTATTTTTGCTGGACTTTTTTTTTTGGACTTGGCTGACCCTAAGGCATTTCCAGAAAATCTGTTATTCCAGAAGATGTTTTAGAAGGGAGAGATAAGAATACTAAAAAAATAGACCTGATGATGGACTCAAAGCCTCTGGTCACAGATGTTGTACAGAGCAAAATGAACAATATCTTTAAAAGTATATCTTGCTTTTGCAGCAGCCAATAACTTACGGGCCAGAACTGTATGGAAGTGCTACCACATCCTCCTCGGTATTGGCAGAGACATGAAAAGCACACAGTGAAATAACTGTTAAGCAAACAGGGTTCTGGAGATGAAATCCTGAGTTACACAGTATGAGAGTTTAACCAGCCAGGTTCCTTTGTCTCTCTGCCCGCCTCCCCACAGCCATTCAGTGCAGCTCCCTGTTAGAACCCCCAAAACACTACACATGCAATAAACTCCTCTCCAGCCGGGCTCCCCGTAATCAGGTTCACAACACGCAGCGTGTGTCTGCAACAGGACTGAATCTGCTGACGGTGCGAACCCTGCAAGGCACTGCAGCTGTAAACTAGCCAGGATGTTAAGGACGGACACCAGAATACAAACCCATACGCTGAAGCATCCCTGACTTCTCCTGCTGCAAAAGAAGCATTACCCCTCATCCCCTGCCTTGTTCTACCTGAAGTATCAACTTTAAATTACTCACCCCTCCAAGTGCACCACCACCATCTGCTCCTGGCATCGACTCCACCGAGCTGGTGCTGGCTATCTGAGAGGAACAGAGGGACACACAACAATTTCAACATGGACATTCTTCCTAGAATACATTAAAAGCTGACAAAGAAAACAACATAATTTGCTATTGGCCCTCATCTATCCGCCTGTATCCTTTACTTGTACTGTACTCAGTCACCCCCGAATGCTGGGCTGAAAGAAGTGGTTGACTTTACACTGCCAAGCTGGTAGTTGGCTGCAGTGGGTACCTGTCCCCACAAGCCCTGCAGGAAGCCCCTGAACAGGTTTGGAAGTTCACCCCTCCCTTTGGGCTTTGCCAGCCAAAGTAGCGATTGCATTGTGGAGTCAGTGGATTCTGAGGAGGAAAAATACTCATTCCATTTAAATAGCTCTCACTTAAGATTTTCTTAATTGCAATACATCTCTTCGAATCACAGAACCATATCAACAAGGAATGGTTCAGGTTGGAGGAGACCTCAAAGTCCATCAAGTTCCACTCCCCTGCCATGGGCAGAGACACCTCCCACTTCATCAGGCTGCTCAAAGCTCCATCCAACCGCCTGCCTTAAACACCTCCAGGGATGGGGCAGCCACAATTTCTCTGGGAAACCTGGCCCAGGGACTCACCACCCTCACAGCAAAACATTTCTTCCTAGGATCTCATCTCAATCTCCACTCTTTCAGCTGAAAACAGTTCCCCTGGTCCTGTTCCTACACCCCCTGATCAAGAGCCCCTCCCCAGCTTTCCTGGAGTCCCTTTCCATACTGGAAGCTGCTCTAAGCTCTCCTAGCAGTGTCCTCTTCTCCAGGCTGAACAACCCCAACTTTCTCAACCCTTGCTTCAGCCCTCAGATCATCTCTGTGGCCTACTCCAGACTTGATCCAACAGATCCATGTCCTTCCTGTGATGTGCTTCATCTCTTAGTAAGTGCAAACTGGCATCTATTTTTATTCTGTACATACAGAAGGCAGATAATAAGCTTATTTACATCAAAATCATAAGCTGCATCCTAAACAGAAAGCCATCTCATCTGCCATTAATGTACAGGGAGTTTTCCAGCTTAGAAGGAGTTCTCAAAAATATTACAAGCTCTGTGATAGATTCCGTTATTTCCACAGTTCATTCTTCCTTCGCCACTAAGACAATGTCTCATAGTATGAGGTTATCCAAATTTCCAGTGCATTATGGCCTCAAGTGGCACCAGAGGTGGTTCAGAATGGACATTAGGAAAAATTTCTTCACTGAAAGGGTTCTCAGGCACTGGAACACCTTCCCAGGGAGGTGGTGGAGTCCCCATCCCTGGAGGGATTTAAAAGATGGGCAGATGAAGTGCTTATGGATATGGTTTAATACTGCACAGGGACAGTCAGAATTGATGCCCTTCAAGGTCCTTTCCCACCTAAGGATTCTATGATTTTTGCACTCTATATTCTTTCCATTTGAAAGCAAAAATGTTTAATCTCTGTTATCAGCAACAAATCAAAGTGTAGCTTTGAGTAAGCAGCCAAACTGAAGGGCTATTCATTCTGATACCTCGTTATATCTATTTTTATACTACTGCAATCAATTCACTCTTGAGAACAAGCAAATGAACAAATGCATCCCCTGGGGCTCAAGCTGTGCCACCCACGGAGCACTTCCTCAGGGAATGCAACCTCATTAAAGGCAAGCATCATATACTCAACTCTACCCAACTGTTCCTGCCTCCGCAAAACCCACTAATACAGGGTCTTCATGGAATTTATTCCCTTGTGCTATGGAAAGGGCTTTCTTTCCACTGGAATTCTAATCAAGGCAAGTATTCAGATCCCCCTGCCCAGTAACGGGACTCTGAGTGTATTATTATTAATAATAATGAAATAAGAAAAAGGAAACAATCCCCAAACACGTCTCTGAGGAGACGGGGAAAGGTAATGAACAAAATCTACCAGGCACACCAAGATCATCCCAGACAGCCAATCATTCGTTAACACTGAAGAACTACACTTGTAATGCTGAGTGAACGACCAGTCTGGAAAACACGACTGATGGGTCTCCTGCCCTGAATTTCCCTGGGTAATTTATTCCATACTGGCATGGGTGAGTAACTACAACTGATATGTCTGACAGCCAGAGAAAAGGAGTGACTGCACTGTAATGGTATATAAAAATCAAGACCAAGATGACGCTTGTTCACAGCTGTGCAAGTCTGGTTTAACTGCTGGTAAAACTGTACTATCAAAGACTACCAATGAAGCAGTCATACTTACAGAGGAATCAGGCAGATGCTCCTCCTCCTGAGAAAAAGAGCTATTGAAAGCTCTAAACGTCTCACTGTTCTGTTTGTGCTTTTCTATTGTTGCTTGGATGACCTGAGACAAAAATTCCAGCAAAGATAAGGATCACAAAAGGAACCTTGGAAAAATTCTCTCGTGGGAAGATGGTTAAGATTATAATTTTAGTAAAAAACACTGATACTTGCATAAATGAAATTTTAGTAATTATGAGAGTTGGGGTTGACTCATTACTATTTAAGTCAAAACCTAACACTGCTATCAGAAAGCATCTCTACAAGTCAGACAGCCAGAATATACAAAACTAATTGTGCCTCCATCTCTTCCTTCACTGGTTGGAGGTCTGCTCAGAATGCGATCCAACCTGAAGCCCCTGTATGCTGCCTGGAGCCACCGGGTCACTGAGGGGACCCTCACTGCAGCTTGACATTTCCCCATATACAGCGTGGCCAGATTAGGCTACCTAGCTCCTTGCACAGCCACATTCATTCAGACCCTCAAACCCATAATTTTATAAACAGGAGGTGCTGACTGCATGGTGATTTCCACCTGTATCATAATGGGTTTGTATTCACCTGAATCCATTCCCTTTTCTCCTCTTCTGTCCTGTTAAAATAAACAAAAAACACAGATAACATCATAATACTAGTTCCAATATTTTCAGCAAATTCAATTCACACATTTAACTGTTTAATATCATCAAGATTTTAGCTTTTCTATCCACTATTTCATAAAAATTATTAATAACTATTGACCTCAATGATTACTAAATATACGCCAAAAGCGCATAGCAGAACATACAAGCACTACTGTAAACACTGTAAGCATTCAATAAAGCTAATCAAGATAGCACTGTACCATGCTCTGACTTAGGACCAACAAATTCTCTTGCACGTGTAAGTCCCACATCCCTGATGCCCATCTCCTGATCTAAAGCTGTGTTCCACGAGCACAGTCCTATGTCCTAGGTCATCACCTAAATATTCACAAACCTCAAAAGACCGAACAAGCACCTTACCTGGCTTGTAGTTCCAGTGATCTCTTTTTTCCGGTTATTGAAAATGTATGAGCCACATTTTGCTTGGCAATTTCTTGGACCTATAAAAAGAATACAACCACTCCTTACTAGTCTCCATTACCTTTGAATCTTTTTCAATAACTTAAAATATCACAGAGTCGTAGAATGGCTTGGGTTGAAAGGGAACTCAGAGCCCATCCAGACCCACCCCTGCCATGGGCAGGGACACTGGATCAGGGTCTCCAAGCCCCATCCAACCTGGCCTTGAACCCCTCCAGGGACGGGGCAGCCACCACTGCTCTGGGAAACCTGGGCCAGGGCCTCCCACACTCACAGAACATTTCTTCCTACGACCTCATCTCAATCTNATAAAAAAACAAAAAAAAAAAAAAAAAAATAAATTAACAAATATTAAAAAAAAAAAAAAAAAAAAAAAAAAAAAAAAAAAAAAAAAAGATATCTAAACCTGGATTTTAGATTTTTACTGTATTTCTGCATACATATATTTTTGTGGTTTCGGATTCAGAGAGAATCTGATGCTATCGAGTGGGGAAGCATTAAAACAGGGGGAAAGAAGAAATGCCAACCTGCAGTCCTGCAATGTCCATCTTCTCGCGAACGCTGAACTTCTGGCCTATCAGCCTCAGCTTTGGCACGCAGTATAGCACCATGCTGTTAAACTGCAACAAGCGACAATTGTAAATCAAGAGGTCACAGGCTGGACAGAGCCTGCGTTTTGACAGTGCGAGACCCTGGTGTGTTTGATTCCAAGATGAGGTCCTCAAGAAGAGATGCAAGAGCAAGCTAGGCTCATATATTGTTACTTGAAAGAAGGAGACAGACAAACGTGTCAGCCAGTTGTTTCTCCCTCCTGCCCCTCCCCGGTACCAAACTGATCACCTCAAAAGCAAACAAGAAGAGCTCCCTCAGCATCTGCGAGAGCTGGCCATCTTACACAGCAAGGTGGTACAGCTGGACATACACCTTCTCTGGTGCTTCATAAAAGTAGCCTCTGAGGAGGGAGAGAGGAGAGACCCCTTTGGGCCCAAGAAGCCACCAACAAAGGCAGAAGTGTGGAAGAAGAAAGGAAATGCTCAAGGAAAAAGCAGCAAGAGAAAAATGCTGCTCAGAGGAAGGAGCAGCTGGGCTCAGCCGGTGAATGCTTTTTGTATCTGAGATTAGGAAGTCCCAGCACAACTCTGAAAACAAGAGAGCAACAAAACAACTCACCAGGAACAAATACCTATCTTGCGCTGTCCCATTCTTTGCTGAAAGCTTCTGAATGTGTCCTTCTTTAATAAGCTCATTGGCAGGGTTAACAATATCTTCCTCACCACCAAGTCGCTCATATACTTCCAGAAGCTTGTGCATCTTTTCCTGCAAGTACAACAACCCCAGCGATTTAAATAAAATAAATGATTTCACTTGGTCTCTTGCCCACAGTATAATTTCTGTGTAAGTGTAAATAAGTAGGACAGAAAATAAGTCTTTCACTTCTGCTATAGCTTTGCATTTTCAAAAATAAAGCATATTCCTCAGTGCTCTTCCTCACTCTGTGTCAGCCACTCCCGAATCATGCTTGGATTGTACCATTTCAATGACATTTTGAGATTGATCTGTTTTCAGATACTCCTACTCAACAATAAATCTATATCACTGGAAGCAACGGCATCAGGTCCAGTAAAATCAATGGCCAAGCTGGAGACCAGTACGTTATCATATTGTTTCCAAATATGAATGCATTAGCTCGGCTCCCACCCCACATCATCCAGTCTTCTGCTACGCTATGACAATTTCTCAATTTCTGAGAAGCTTGTCCTTGTACTGTTGCTGTTACAATGGCAGGTAGGTCTCCATCAGGGATACTGCACCCCTGGAGGTGCTCAAGGCCAGGTTGGATGGGGTTGATCCAGTGGGAGGTGTCCCTGCCCTTAGGAGGAGGTTTAGTACTGGATGAGCTTTACGTTCCCTTCTAACCCAAACCATTCCATGATTCCATGATATTCCCCCTTCCTAAGCTATGTCTAAAACCCCAGCTGTATGGGGAATGCTGCAGTCCTATACAGTAGCCTCCATGGCAAAAAACACCTCTGAACTTGGGCAGGACAACATGCTTAAAATACACTTTTAATGTCATTCAGTTATCCTTATGCCTTGGTCAAAAGTCTTTATGAAGGGATTATGTTTCCCTTTCACCAAAGCACAGTTTCTGCATTATATTAAGTCATCCAAATTAATAATTAAAGTCCTTCTAGACAGGATTGGTATGGATAGAGGAAACTGGCTCACCCACTTGCAGCTGCTACAAGCACTGCAGCAGCTTTGACAAGGCAGAATAAGAAAGGTGGGTAAATCCTGTCACTGGGTTCTTGTTACTGAGCTTTCAGCCACAAGCTGGACCAATGTGCTCCAAATGGCATTGATGGCAAATGGTCAGATCTACACAATTACACCCAAATATGTGCCCAAACACATTTCTAACCCAAAGCCCTACCTACCTAGAGATTAAGCTGGAATTTCAGGTATTTACATGCTTCATTTACCCTAGTTTGACCTGAGAATTCTCACCACAAATAAACATCACACGAGTCCCTGCCCTAATTAATTCTTTTGAACAAGGACTGAACAACCAAAAAACCTACCCAAATAGATCTACAAACAACCCTGCATCAATAAAATAAACACACTGCCAAACAAGATGGGGGGTGGGGAGCTACAGACTATAAACAAATAAACAATTTGCCTAACCCCTAAAAGGCAGCAGGTATTGTCTACCTTATGGCAAGGTGAGCAAGCGATCCCACTAATTGCACTACAAGAAAAAAGCAGTAAATTTATCAAGCTTTTTTTATTTAAAGGAGAAAATAAGAACAGTAAGTGCAGATCAAAACCTGAGCAACATCTGCTTTTCTAGGAAAAGTCTGCTTTGGAAGCAAGATTTATTTCTTCCACACCACAGCAGGAGGAAGCAGCCAACAACTCATTCAAACCTCCTTGAACTTTTGGGGGTGTTGCTACAGCCTGTGCTTTTCTTTCAGTTTGGCTCTGACCCAGCATAGCCATTCGTGTCATCCCAAGGAGTCTACAGAGGATGGTGCTGCTCTGCTGCACTGCTCCGCACCAACTCACCCCTCCAGTGCCCCACAGCACCTTTTGCTGGGACAGGACAGCTGGGAAGCCACCAAGTCAAACTTGAAATGGATATTTTTCCTTTAAGTCCCTGCTCAGGCCAGACCTAAATTACAGAAGAATTTCAGGCAATAAGACGACCTGATTAGAGGCTTTGGGTTCTTATCAGCAATAATCAAGGGGTGCGCAATTATTATAGCAGCCTTTTCTAATAGCAGAAAAAGCATCCAACACAGGATGCAAGTGGTTGGCGGCTTTGCATTCCTACTGTCTGTGGAGACACTGTACACCAGTCCTTGTAAAACAGTTGTTCTAGGCCTCACAGCAGAAAAAACTCCAATTAAATACATCCTTATCAAGAGAACAGACTAGGTTCAAAATAGAAATGAATGGTTTCAAAATCGGTTTTCACTGAGACATACTGAAAACAGACAGACATCAGCCAGTTACTTCCCTGTAGCAACCACAGGAAACGTGGTCTCGTGGTGTCCTTGGGAGAAGGAAGTCAGAAGCTGGCACAGAAGGGGACATAAACCTTCCACCCTCAAATGGTCAGTTGGTGTTAAGGTAGCATTTCAGATCTACAAAAGCTCCTGAGGCACTTGGGTGCACACAAGAGAGAACATCTGTACCAATAAAGTCTGTTTACTGTAACAGCAATGCATTGGCTGTTCCACATGTAACGCACACGCTAACACTCCAAACCTTCACTGTCTCAGACCACCCAGTATTAAAACTACAGGTCACGAAAGCTTCTGACACGCTACATGCACACTCAGAGCATTAAAGATGACCCAATCAAACCAAACCAACCTCCAGCCTAGTGAAGTCCTGTAGGACTAAAAAAAATACTGTGAAAATCTGCAAGAACACCTTATGCAATGACCTACTTGGAATACTTCTAGCATTTTTCAGTGAAAAGCAAATAAAGAATTTTAGGAAGATCTCCTTTTCCAGTACACTGCGTCTTTAAGAACAAGGAAAGAGAAATTCAGGCCCAAAACCCTATGATAACTGCAGTCAGATCATAGAATCATAGAGTGGTTTTGTGGGAAAAGACATTTGAGATCATCAAGTCCAACTGTGCCTGTACACTACCAAACCACATCCCTGAGTACCTCATCTTCCCATCTTTTAAACCCCTCCAGGAGCAGGGACTCCAACACTTCCACAGAGAGCCGTTCCAGTGCCTAAGAACCCTTTCAGTGAAGAAATTTTTCCTCATATCCAATCTAAATTTCCCCTGGTGCAACTTGAGGCCATTCCCTCTTGTCCTATTACTTGTTACTTTGGGAGAATAGACCAGCACCCACCTCACCACAACCTCCTTTCAGGCAATTGTAGACAGTAACAAGGTCTCCCCTCAGCTTCCTTTTCTCCAGGCTGAGCAACCCCTTTTATGATAAAAGAGAACTCAGACATTCAACGGACTTTTAAAGCCTTGCCGACTGTATTTGAAAATTCTCCCCAGCTGACTGTAATGATCCGTTCACAGTTGGGGATGACGGGTTCAGCCAAGTGCTTCAGTAAGATTACAATTCCATGACCCAATTTCTACTCACCATCTTGCGGATGGCTGCATTCGAATGGTTCGCAGCTGTAGATATGAGTTCCAGTGACTCTGCAATAAAGGTGGCAGCAGTTACACACACTCTGCATCACAGCTGTCAATAGCATCTTAGGGTTTGGTTTTTTTCACCTCCCTGATTTTTTCCGGCCACATTGCTGTTGCCAAAGCAAGGGCTGTATTTTTTTTTCTTCCATAAAGTAAAAGGAATGCTTATACGCAGTTATATACACTTCGGCGTGTTCAGCTGGTCCATGTGTCTCTACATGTTTAAACTTTCTTTCCTAAAAGTCTAGGTGAGCTAAAGCACATAGTGACAAACGAAATCACCTTCTAGGGATCAACCTGCTAGAAGTTAACTTAAGTCTCATTTAAGACTTCAAAAGTGTATTTTAAAGAGTATTTTCCTAAAACATAACTTGTGTGCTTACAGGAACATGAACCCTGTTTTCATTAAGATCACAACCCCCTAGAAACCAATCTGAGTCCATTTTTCCTGTTCCTTTGTGTTAGCAGTCTAACCTGCCTTCCTATGCAAGCAGAGACATTTAAGGCCGTTCTCATGTTCTTCCTCCCACTGTTGCAAGGATGTCTTCCTGTATTTGTCCCTGACCATACAATTAATTAAATAAAGATGCCTGATGTCCTATTATGACACTGTTTATTTGCCAAAGCTCCCTTCATTCCTAGAGCTGACATACCAACACTTCTCTTCCCTACTCTGAAATCCCTTTGTGCTTTATTTGGCAATAACTTGATTAATTCAAATCTCTATATCCCATAGCCTTGGTTGAAAGTACACGACTATGAGAAGAAAAAGCTCTCCAAGATTTCACAGTGCTCATTAGACAGAGAAGAGTTTACATGTACTTTCAGCATCCTTCCTGTCCGGAGCCTCTTCTGGAAGTTTCTTTAAATAGTCCTTTAGCAGAAGCTCGTAACGAGGAATCCTTTGCACTGGTTCAAGCATGTGATGCTGTAACGTCAGGTTTCCGCACACCTCTTGTTTCTGCAACAGATTAAAAACAAGCACAGAAGGGTTTGGTTTTCATTCCTGCCTTTGGTGTTAGAGACCAATGAAAAATAAACACTCACATGGTTAGAGTGCAAAACAACTATCTGAAAATGATAAATTAATTTAAGTTCGAAAAGATTCTTAGGATCATCAAGTCCACCCATAAGCCTCACACTGCTAACTCTACCACTAAATCCTGTCCTTGAGTACAACATACACATGATTTTTAAATCCCTCCAGAGATGGAGATTCCACCACTGCCCTGGGTAGTCTCTGCCAGTACTTCACAAACCTTTCCATGAAGAAATTTTTCCTAATATCTGAACTAAACCTCCCCTGGCACAAACTGAGACCATTTCCTCTCGTCCCATCGCTTGTTACTTGGGAGAAGAGACCAGCACTTACCTCATCACAACCCTTTCCAGGAGCTACAGAGAATGATGAGGTCTCCCCTCAGCCTCCTCTCTTCCACACAAAACAGCCCCAGGGCCCACAGCTGCTCCCACAACCCCTGGGCTCCAGACCCTTCCCACCTCCATTTCCTTCTCTGGATGCGCTCCAGCCCCTTATTGTCTTTCTTGGAGTGAGGGGCCCAAAACTGAACCCAAGTACAGGGGTCAATCTGTTCCCTGCTCCTGCTGGCCACACCATGGCTGATTCAAGCCAGGATGCTGTTGGCCTCCTTGGCCACCTGGGCCACTGCTGGCTCCTGTTCATCCCCTGTCAACCAACACCCTCAGGTTCTTTTCTGCTGGGCAGCTTTCCAGCCTCTCTTCCCCAAGCCTGGAGCACTGCATGGGGTTGTTGTGACTCAAGTGCAGGACCCAGCACTTGGCCCTGTTGAACCCTGTCCCATTTGTCTCCAGCCTGTCCAGATCCCTCTGCAAAGCCTTCCCACTTTCCAGCAGATATTGGAGCTGGCAGATTTTCACATGCCTTTTCTGCAGATATGCAACCTCCTTTTACAGTGTGTGTGATTTTTCAAGGGCTCAGAATATCTTTTCCCATCCATGCTGTGTGCAGCACTTCCTCCACCACAGGCTGCATAAAATCAGAAACCCTGGGGGATACGTTACTGCTAGAGTTCACACTACTTGCATTACCTCTGAAGATGGAGGTGCCGCATTTTTTTTTAACTTGACCATGAAGGGGGGTTGGTTTGAGACTGATTACACTAAATTTTTACCTGATAAGGCTTTGATCTGCTTTGCTGGCAATGGTACTCAGTGTTGCTGTGTACCTGTTTTCATTGGATGCCTATGAAGTGAAGGGTTATTTCTAATTGAAAGAGAGGAAGAGAAATGTCAGAATAATCATAGAATGTCCTAGGGTGGATGAGACCCACAAGGATCACTGAGTCCAATTCCTGTCCCTGCACAGGACACCCCAACATTCACACCGTGGGGCTGAGGGCGTTGGCCAAAGGCTTCTGGAATATTGTCAGGTTTGGTGCCATGACTGCTTCCCTGGGAGCTGTTCCAGTGCTCCACCACCCTCTGGGGGAAGAACCTTTTCCTAATACACAACCTAATCCTGCCCTGGCACTTCTTCCTGCCATTCCATTGTGTCCATAGAAAAGAGCTCAGCGCCTGCTCCTCCTCCTCCCCTTGTGAGGAAGCTGCAGGGCATAACGAGACCTCCTCTCAGTCTCTTCTTCTCCAGGCTGAACATACCCAGTGCCTTCAGCCGCAACTCACACGCTTCCCCTCTAAACCCTTCATCAACTCCATGCCCTCCTCTGGACACTCTCCAGTAGCTTCAAACCCTTTAACCCTGCAGTACCCAGAACTGCCCCCAGTGCTCAAGGTGGGGCAGCACCAGTGTGGAGCAAAGTGGGAAGTAAGCGTGTTTTAAAGCATGCAAGAAGTTTCTGTTAGTGCTGTAATCTGACTCTTGAATCAGCACATTAACCACACGTACACACACATGCTCTGCTCCATCACACTGTTTTCATGTCAGCTCACTAACACCAGGCCTTTGTTGCAGTGTAAGCAAGAGCCACACTCTTTTTGTTAAGCTCTTCATGGAGGAAGGTTCTCATTTCAGGTATCTGCCATGTTGGTCAGCAATATTCCATCCCCCAACATACTGCTGACTCGCCTGATTCTCAGACCAGAGCCTGGAGAGAATGATGGGAATGTTGGATGGAAAAATATCAGCTGTCCTTCCAGAAATTCAAAGGTGTAAATTTGCTTTTCAAAATACATTGTCATGGTGCAGCCGGGTGAACAAAATTTGTGTTTGTAGGAGATGAAGAGAATTTTTTATCTGTCAGAGTTTTATAGCACCATATGCCCCATTAAATACAATTGGGAGGGAAAGAATTGGTAATTCTGGGAAGAAATAAAAACAGTACAGAACTGCACTACTGTACTATTACCACTTGGTTTATACTCCCAGATCTACTTACTATAACCTCCTTTATTGTATTTGTACTCCTGCAATAGGATGAATCTTAACACTGAACAGCACTAGAGAAGCAGAAGAAGAAGTAATAGAACAGAATCATAGAATGGTCCATGGGCAGGGACACCTCCCACTGCATCAGGTTGCTCCAAGCCTCATCCAGCCTGGTCTTGAATCCCTCCAGGGATGGGGCAGCCACCACTGCTCTGGGCAACCTGGGCCGGGGCCTCCCCACTCTCACAGCAAAACATTTCTTCCTCAGATCTCTGTTTAGCTAATGTGACAACCTAAAACACAGAAATATATATTAAAAAGTACATATGTGATGGCATAAAGAGATAACTGATAAAAAAGAAGTCCTAATAAACTCCCCAGCTATCAAGTTTTGGCCTCAGAAGGTGGATGTGAACCAAAGAGAAAGTATTTTTATCGTTAAGGTCAGCTAGAAGTAAACTCTAGAAGTCACTGTCACTTAGTTATACGTACCATTTGATTTTTGTTTTCTGTTTTCCCTAGTTTAGCATGATTTATAATTGTTGAAGCCTTAAGCTGTAGAACTCTTCCATTAAGAGAGGAGGTGGACAGTGCATTCCTGCAGGACCACAACAGACTTCAGCTGCCATTTTGAAAAGTATCTGTGGCTTTTGATAGCACAGAAAGAGGCTGGATGAATGCACTATGTATCCTGGATCAAATTTTTGCCTCCTGTAGCTATGGTCGTTGACAGAAGCAAAAAGTGGATGCGATGATTTTAGAGGTCTTTTCCAACCTCACTGATTCAATGACTCTACAGTGAAATACTGCCATCAGTAGGCTTCAGAGTTGCATCTCACAGGTGTGTTGCCTGCATCTGCACTGTCTGCCAAGGTTCTGCTCAAGCAACAGCAGAAACACTCCTGGTCTCAGACTAACAGCTAACACAAATGCCCCACGTGGCGATAAAAGGCAGCTGAACTACAGGATGGCCAGATGTAGGGAAAGTGGTCACAAACCCATGTACACTTAGGAAAGCCATTTCAGCAGCTCAACACAAACCAAAGTCAGCAAAATGCCTCTGCTATTTTTCACAGTTGTGCTGCATGGAGCCTTGATGAGAGCAGGCTGGGTTTGGACAGAAAATATTTAGGAAAAGGCCACATGGAGGGAAAGTCTCAGAGGAGAGGAACTTTCCCAGTTCCTGTTTCTCCAACCTTCTGTCTGAGTTGCCAGGCCAGTCCTGACCCTCCTGCAGGGCCTCTCCTCTCCCAGCCGACAGGGAATTACTGGATTCCTGACAGCTGGCCCAGCCACTAGGCCCCCTTTTAGGGCAGGCAGCTGCACTCCCTCTTCAGCTTAACCCGCTCCCTGCCAGCCCTCTCCTCCTAATGGACAGGATCTGCTTTCCCAGCACTGGCAGAGGGATGCTCAGAAGCGAGCCGGAGGCTGCTGCAGCCCTTCAGCTGGCCTGAGGGGCAGGGAGAGCATTTACGGATATGCCAGCATAAGCAGAGCTCTTCCTCACCCCACATGGCTTGTGCAGTCAAGAGGAAACACATGCTACGCATCCCCCATGCTAAGCATCCTCTGCAGAGCATTGACCCCGGGAGCCATGTGCCACTTCATGAGACTCCAAAAGCCAAATCAACAGCAGATGGTGCCAGCAACATGCCCAATCTCATACCCACAAGCCTCAGGATGGAAACATAAAAAAGCAATTAAAATTAGTAATGAGGAACAGAAATAAGAGAGTTCACAAATGGATATATTTGCAGTTGGATTTGCCATGCTAAGGGCAAAGTTTCATTCTGTGACTCCTGATCCTCCTCTTAAATATGTGAATGGAGAACAAGCTATCAAAGTTCAGCCTGGAGAAGACTTGAGGGGAGACCTCATCATGCTCTGCCGCTTCCTCACAAGGAGAGGAGGAGGAGCAGGCAATGAGCTCTTCTCTCTGGTGATCAATGACAGGACTTGAAGGAATGGCAGGAAGATGCCAGGAGAGGATTAGGTTGGACATTAGGAAAAGGTTCTTCCCCCAGAGGGTGGTGGAGCACTGGAACAGCTCCCAGGGAAGCAGTCATGGCACCAAACCTGACAATATTCCAGAAGCCTTTGGCCAACGCCCTCGGTCCCCACAGTGTGAATGCTGGGGTGTCCTATGCAGGGACAGGAGCTGGGCTATGATCCCTTTCAAGTCAGGACGTTCCATGATTCTATGATGCTATGTCTAAGGACTGTGTCACACAACAAAAGAGAGGAAAAGACTGCCAAGAAAGCAGTGTAATTTTAGTATTAGAGCAGTATCGGCTTGTAGCTAACCACTATGTGTCACGCACTGGAAAAAAAAAAATAAACTCACACAGATAAATACCAAGCCATATGACGCCCAGTAACAACATACCTGTATGTTCTGGACAACGTCTTTGAATGGAGAGGACCTCTGCATACATGTGTTCACCATGTCCATTGCCCTGTCGAAGTTCTTTACATATTCTCCATACATCTTCAGAAAAGGAGCAAGTTTCTGTAGGATATCTCCCAGCCGAGGGTTGACATTCCTATGGAAAAGAGAGAGATAAGTGCTGAGGACTCTGGAAACAAATTTTTCAGAGGGAAAACACAACTGTGAAACTTTCACATATGCAATCAAGATGTTTCAGGCTAAGGAATCTATATAGTACCTTAGATATATATACTTTTTACCAAAAGAGTGGTGAAGCACTGGCAGAGGCTGCCCAGGAAAGAGGTGGTGTCTCCATCCCTGGAGGGGTTCAAAAAACATGGCAATGTGGGACTTTGGGATATGGTTTAGTAGGCATGGTAGGGTTGGGTTGATGGCTGGACTAGGTGAGCTTAGAACTCTTCCAACCTGAATGATTCTATGATTCTGTGAAATCTGAAACATGAATCTAGACGTACAAGACGATGACACCTGTCCCATCGTCACACTCTTCAGTGAAGATCAGATTCAGACTGCACACTCATAAAGAAGCATCTGTACCTCTGCTGTCCAGCTCCAAATCTTGTGGGAAAACTTTTTAAAACTCATCTTTTCCACCCTAGACAAACCCCTGGAGAGGTTTTAAAGAAAAGTGATGGCTCAGCTCAACTAGGTCATTCCAGGGGACCAGACACACCTTTGCCAACAGATGCCCCCAGCTGGGAGCCACTGTAACCATGAATCTTTCTGTCTTTCAAACTTAGGGCCAGGCAGTGACAGCCATTTCTCCAAAGCTTTTGTCTCTCACTGATCTCATGACTTGCAGTCTAACCGCACTTGATCCCCTTTAGCCGTTTAACAAGCTTCTGTCCTCTTCTGGCTCCTAGGCTCTCCAGTTTTGCTCCCCTTTTGTTACAACTGTCCCTGTAAATGCAAGTCAGGTGGGGACTGGACTCAGCCAAGACAGATCACAGAATCATAGACTCATGGAATGCTCTGGGCTGGAAGAGGCTTCAAAGTCCATCCCATTCCACCCTCCTGCCACGGATAGGGACACCTCCCACTGGATTAAGGGCTCCAAGCCCCATCCAACCTGGCCTTGAACCCCTCCAGGGATGGGGCAGCCATCACTGCCATGGGCAACCTGGGCCAGGGTCTCACCACCCTCACAGCAAAACATTTCTTCATCGCATCTTGCCATCATTTCAGGTATGTGGAAAGGTGCGGTGTCAGCACAACCTGCCCCTTTCTCTGCAGTACAGTCTGCACAGCCAAGTGGCAGCTCAAATCCACTTTCCTAAATCTACCTCATAATTAACCTCTCTACCTAGGGCTGCAGATCTGTATCACTGATTCCAGCTGCCAAATTTTCATTTTTCTCTGATCATTATTATTCATTTCAAAAAACCCCCAAACCATCTCACATCTCTTTCCCTAAAGGAAGGACACACACACTGTAACCAATAATATTCCTTCTGTCCTAGAACAGAAGGCCAGAAAATTTGTGGGTGAAAGCTTGTGCAATGCTGTGTGCTCAACAGACACAGCTGCATAAGAGATATAAGCAGATTCACAGATATGAAGTCACCTATCATACCTGTTTGGACTTTGCACTGGCTTGCTGCTATAATGCTAATTTTAACATTGAATGAAATTTTACATAACCATTAAAAATGCATTCAATATAAAATGGATGTTTCTCATGAGGTTTCCTACAAAGCACACAAAGTCCAGACTGACGTGACACTTCCCTTCTTTGAGAAGTAACGGGGTTTTTTTGATACGTCACCATGGGGCCAAAACACTTCACCTATGGGGCTAAAATAAGCAATTTCCTTCCTTCCTAGTACTGCAATTTCATAGCACTGGCAATAATAGAGGCGCAGAAAATATCCAATTGTTTGGGCTGGAAGGGACATTAAGGCCCACTCAGTTCCAACCCCCTGCCATGGGCAGGGACACCTCCCACCAGATCAGGGGCTCCAAGCCCCATCCAGCCTGGCCTCGAACCCCTCCAGGGATGGGGCAGCCACCACTGCTCTGGGCAACCTGAGCCAGGGCCTCCCCACCCTCACAGCAAAACATTTCTTCCTAACATCTCATCTCAATCTGCGCTCTTTCAATTGAAAACCATTCCCCCTCATCCTATTCCTGTGCTCCTTGATCAAGAGCCCCTCCCCAGCTTTCCTGGAGCCCCTTTCAGGACTGGAAGTTGCCCTAAGGTCTCCCACAGCCTTCTCTTCTGCAGTAGGAACAACCTCAACCCTCTCGGCTTGGCCTTGTAGGGGAAGTGATCCAACCCTTGCATCATCTCCATGGCCTCCTCTGGACTGGCTCCAACAGCTCCGTGTCCTTCCTGTGCTGAGGACTCCAGAACTGGACACAGGGCTCCAGGTGGGGTCTCACCAGAGCAGAGTAGAGGGACAGAATCCCCTCCCTCGCCCTGCTGGTCCCACTGCTCTGGATGCGTCCCAGGACACAGTTGGTTTCTGGGCTGCGAGTGCCTATTGCTGGCTCATGTTGAGCTTCTAATCCCACAGCACCCCTTGTCCTTCTCTTCAAGGCTGTTTCAAATCCATTCTCTGTCCAGCCTGTGTTTGTGCTTGGGATCACCCTGACCCAGGTGCAGGACCTTGCCCTTAGCCTTGGTCCTTTCTCCTTACTTTAATACAGTGGGCAAACCAGCCCTGGCAATACTTTGGACTGGAAGTTCCTCACAATTCACTCTGGAAATTGTGAGTGCTCAGGTTTATACCTGTATTCAGAAATTCCTAAGAGACTCCAGACCAATGTATTAAATAATGATGGAACTACTGCACTGAACAATGAAAAACTCTGGGATTAGACTAGGCCTTAGGGTTGCTACAGCTTCCTGAAAACATGTTTTTAAAACAATGGCAATGACAATTACCCACCATTCTTCTGTGATTCTTGTTTTGAGCTCAGGAAGAAGAAATTGTCCATGGAAACAGTAGATGGATGAAATATTTGAGAAGATACCCGTGATGACGTCAGATGAAATACCTGCTTCTGACAGCTTAGTGCAAAACACCTGTGTGAGACAAGACAGTACCAAGAGGTATTTACGAACCCACCACTGGCTCTAGGTTGCGATATTACAACACTTTAAAGCAGAGCTGCAGGTTTTGCTGTCCATCCACTGAGGTGAGCAGGCATCTTGTATGTGAGCTGCAAAGAGCAAGCAGTCCCCAAAGAGCATTTACTCCTAATTACAGGCAGCAAATTAAATGATGGGATTATGTTGTTTCTCTGGGGGGGAAAAAATACAGCGCTCTTAACAACAGGGAAAGAACCTCCCTAGCTTTGTAAGGTCTTAAAACAGCCACTAACCACCCAAATCAAAAATAAAAGTCTTCCATAGAGGTCCTAGAGTTGGAGGTAGAGGGCTCTGCAGATTACAGCTTCCAACAAGATTTCCAGTGAGGTGACATTTTCTTTTAGGTCTTTTTTCCTTCATTTTTAAGCAGCACTTGGTTGGCAATGTGACTCAGCCTCATTTTTACTGCTTTCCTGCACCATCAGGTGTTTTTAACTCTTTCAGATAATTATAGAAAAGCCTGAACCATGCAGACTCACTTCAACATTTATGTAGAAGAACGCTCTAACTCTTCACACCGGTTTTACTTTACACCCATGGGCAAACATGATGGACAACAATTGCGAAACACAGTGGGTAAAAATCCTCAATGTGCTGTGAGCACAGGGCTGACGCATGTGGCCTGCTCAGACCTCTTGCACATTACAGAATTAAAGATTTCATCATTTCTCAGTGTCTGCAACCTCCCTGTGATTTCCTCTCCACATATGCTCAGGGAGGAAACAAATGCTGACGGGTTCTGTATCGTGGGCTTCTGCTTTCCCATTCCTCTTTCCAACATCTTAATGTTTGGGTTCCAGTTCAGGGAATCACCTGCCCAAACCTCACCCTGAGGACCCCTGGCATGCAGCCTGGCAAGCAAACTCCACCTCCCACCACAAAATGCATTTTCACCCTATTGGACTGTAGGTCAGGGGATGAACAGGAGATGTCTTTGCTGCTTGCAGATAAGAAAGTAGAATTTATTCAAGATGGAATTACCTGGTCCAACAGGTGGAGTCTTTTCACATATGCCTCTTCTGTATGGAGCAGTTCATTTGCAATGTTGAACAGCTTTTGGGGCTCTGTACACTGGAAAAAAATGGACAGATAACACAATCCATCTGCACCAACAAACCTAAGGTTCATCAGCTCTTCTCTCTTCCGTTCTGTCAGTGGGCCACATTCCCTGTTAGCAGAGAAGCTTGAAGTGGAGGAAGTTAACACATTTCAGAATCTCCCTCAACAAAGAATCAGTTTATTCCAGAGATGCTTTTAAAGCTCTCTGCTGAAAGAGCAATTGGCAAATGCAGTCAGTGCTGGTCAGGACATCCCTTGAGTTCATTGTGGTTTTCCACAAAGAACCAGAAACTCCCTCCAAATCTGAAAATATGTCCAGTCTAATGTAGCAGGTGATCTTGAGTGCTATCATGAGGCACTTGCAAGAGAACCGGGTGATCAGGCCCAGTCAACATGGGTTTACAAAAGGCAGGTCCTGCCAAACCAACCCAATTGCCTTCTATGACANATGGGTAACTAAGGTACTAGTCTCTAAAATCAACTGCTTATAGAGTCACAGAATGGTTTGGGTTGGAAGGCACCTCCAAGCCCACCCAGTTCCACTCCCTGCCATGGGCAGGGACACCTCTCACTCGATTAGGTTGCTCAAAGCCCCATGCAGCCTGGCCTTGAACACCTCCAGGGTACATCTTCAGTTACTAGGATATAGGCTTTAGCTTTCTAACACATTCTAGACACATTTACATTTTCAAACATCATGCTTGTGTGTTACCAAACCAACACTGGGATCCAGAACTGAGGGTTGGCTGGTTTGTGTTCAGGAATAGGAACAGCAGCAAAGGGGCAGCAATTGTGATCAAATGTAGGGAAATTTTAATGGGCTACATCTGGAAAAAAAGGGCAGCCACAATCATAAAATCATAAAATCATAGAATCATTTGGTTGGACAAGACCATTGAGATCATTGAGTCCAACTGTACCTGTCTACCGCCAAATCAGATCCCTGAGCATCTTGTCTGCCTGTCTTTTAAATCCCACCAGGGATGAGGACTCCACCACTGCCCTGGACAGCCGTTCTAGTACCTGAGAATCCTTTCCATGAAGAAATTTTTCCTAATATCCAATCTAAACCTCCTCTGGTGCAACTTGAAGCTATTTCCTCTTGTCCTATCACTTGTTACTTAAGAGAAGAGACCAGCACCCACAAAGAAAGTAGAAGAGATATGTAAATGGAACAGAGAGCATCATCTTGGTGCAAGTATTCACAATTGCTTCCAAGGGAAAGTTAAAGAGCATCAAACAAAATTAGCAAGGGGCTGCTTCAAGACAGAGAGCCATTCCCTCAAACAACAGGTCACTGCAGATGGTAAACCTTCATGCAGGTTCACAAGGACCAGACATATCCATGGAGTAAAAGTCCAGCTGGATTCTATTAAACATGCAGAGTCGTTGCCAGCTTAGGAAGTATGGGGGCCCCTCATCAGCCGCAGCACTTTCTATACCAAACGCCTGTCTCTGCACACTCAATAGCGTTCCTGGCAGGCATCTGTAGCCTTAACCCTGGTGACCACTATCAGATGGTGAGAAAACAATTAAATGTTCACTTTAAGCTTATTTAACATCATCTTGGTTTATTTATAAACAAAGTTGACAAGAAAATTATAGTACCCCCTCAATTTAGGCAAACTGTGACACAATTGAAAGATCTTAAAGGCTTTTCAAAGCCAGCGATGAATCCAAACACACCTGATCTGCAGCTGTCCTACACAGAATGAGGTACCACTCAGCATGAAGTGCCATCTTACAAGCGTTAACTGAATTAATCATAGAATCACAGAATAGTTTGGGTTGGAAGGGACCTAGTCAGTCCCAACCCCCTGCCGTGGGCAGGGATATTTCCCATGGGATCAGGTTACTCAAAGCCCCATCCAACCCAGCCTTGGACACCCCAAAGGATGAGGCAGCCAACACTTCTCTGGGCAACCTGTGTTGGAAGGTGAATAGCTTTTACAGATTTTAAACAGCATCCATGCCACATCCATCCCTCTCCTTCTAGGCACAAACCTGGATAGAGGCAAACACACCTCAGATGAAGCTTTGGCACCTACTCTGACTATCCCACTTCTCAAATTATTTCAAGCAACCTCAAGGACTCTGATAAGCTATTCCAATGCCACACAGCATCCTGCTCCATTGGTGCATGTGATATATATTAATATTGAGGGGAAAGAAAACAAAATCACAGAACAATAAAGCTTTGAACTTGGTACAAGCAAACCCAACATATTACAGCGTAAAATGAAATAGACTGTTGGCGATTCAAAATTCACTTACTATGAGAAAGGATTCCTTTGCCAGTTTCGCTGGGCGCAGAAGTGCCTGACTGAAAGGCACTGATGTAACCAGGCTGGCATGTCAGCTGCCCAGAGCATCCTTTGAATCATTTGACTTCAGAATTTGAAAAAGTATTGTTTCCAACCAAATACATTTGTTGTCAGAAGTAAATCTTTACATAGCACAGGCGCTTTTTAACCTCCTGACCTTCACCATCTGCAACTCAGTTTATATTTCCAAATAACTCACTGGCATCGGCTTAAACACTAAACAAGGGCTGAACAGACTCCCAGCTCCAGCTCTGTTTTAAAGAGCAACTCCATGCTCAGTTGCTGTCTCTGTTGAGGCAGAGAGGCATCATTTTGGTACTGACTTGGAACATCGGCCTTTCAAGGGACAACACATTTTAAATGAAATCACAGAATCATAGAATCATGGAATAGTTTGGTTTGGAAGGGACCTCAAAGTCCATCCAGTCCCACCCTCTGCCACTGCCCAGGGATGGGGCAGCCACCACTGCTCTGAAAAACCTGGGCCAGGGCCTCCCCACCCTCACAGCAAAACATTTCTTCCTAAGATCTCATCTCAATCTCCCCTCTCTCTTTCAGCTTAAAACTGTTCCCCCTCATCCTATCCCTGCACTCCCTGATGAAAAGCCCCTCCCCAGATTTCCTGGAGCCCCTTTCAGCACTGGAAGCTGCACTAAGGTCTCCCCACAGCCTTCTCTTCTCCAGGCTGAACAACCCCAACTCTCTCAGCCTGTCCTTGGATGGGAGTGCTCTAGCCCTCGCATCATCTCTGTTGCCTCCTCTGCACTTTACCATAATTAATAGCAGATCAAATAAGCATGAGGCACTGCTATTCTTCTAACCTTATTTTTGCGCAGGACAGTTTTAAGAAAGCCTGAGCCATAAGTCAGTTCACTACGAATGAGATATTTGATGGTCAATGTTTCTAAAGGAAACCAAATTTGTAAACTCTAATGTGGATTACATTCCTTACGGAATAGTCTTACTGGAGTCTGTAAGTCTCATCAGGGAAGCCTATTTAACCTGACTAATGAAGCCTTGGAAAAACAATGTGCCATTCCGAGGCACGTAACTGGTGTAGAAATGTAAAACACTTGTAATCTTTCACTCTATGCAGATTTTAGGCTGTCTGATTTTTGTCAATGTATTTCACTCCTGTTGTGCCCAATGCACTTGCTGAAGGACTGCTTGGCACAGCCCCAGCACGTTATGACTGTCCTTCAACATCATACATTACGACAGGAGTTGGACTCAATGATCCTTGTGGGTCCCTTTCAACCAGGACATTCCATGATTCTATGAGTTTTGCTAGGACAGTTCAGGTGGCATGGGGAACATGGAAGATGTGAAAAGGGAAGCAATAGGTGTTGACTTCACTGCACAGGAAGCTCAGCCCGATGCTCAAAGCAGCAGGTGCATGATGCTCTTTCACTTCCCTGTGGAAGGCTCAAAAACTAATTTCCACCTGTAACTGTCCATAAAACATTTTAAAGAAAAGGAAACACCAGCCTGGAAACGACCACATCCACCTTCTCAGAAATGTCAGCTTCACAGCTGTGGTGGGAACACTTCTGCACCTCAAATACTCCAATCCCAGACACAAACTGGGGAACGGCACATGCTGATTGGATTTGAGCAATTGAGCAGCCACCCCTGCTCCCTACAAACTCACTGACTGCCCTAGCTGAGCATCCACCCAGAACACCTGCATCATGGACCCATGGAAGCACAGACTGAGTTGGCTATTGCAAAAAGCAAATCGGAAATGAAAAGTTAAAATAAAACCTAAAGGTTTGACATGAGAAAACCTGGGTAACATCCTGCAGCAACCACTTTTCATCCAGCTGCTTCTGCACAGCCAGTATCAGTGAACAGCTCTATCACAAGAGGCTGTCAGTGAACCTTGCAAGAAAGTTGCTGGGATCTATCTTAGGTTAAAATCATTTAATAGCCCACCAACAACCCCTTTACGAATGCAGAAAGTCCAGGAGTTATAACAGACAACTTGGGGAAGAGCAGTTGGAAAGCTGCCCAGCAGAAAAGGAACAGGGGGTGCTGATCGACAGTGGCTGAACATGAGGTGGCAGCAGCCAAGGTGGCAAGGAAGGCCAACAGCATCCTGGCTTGGATCAGTCGTGGTGTGGACAGCAGGAGCAGGGAAGGGACCGACCCTCTGCACTCAGTACTGGTGAGGCTGTACCTGGAATCCTGAGTTCAGTTTTGGGACCCTCGCTCCAAGAAAAACATTTTGGGTCTGGGGCGCGTCCAGAGAAGGGGAACGGAGCTGGGGAGGGTCTGAATTCTATGATTCTAGGAGCGGCTGAGGGTCCTGGGGCTGTTCAGTCTGGAAAAGGGGAGGCTGAGGCGAGACCTCATCACTCTCTGCAGCTCCTGGAAAGAAGGCTGTGGTGAGGTGGGTGCTGGGCTCTTCTCCCAAGTAACAAGTGATAAGATGAGAGGAAATGGCCTCAAGTTGCACTGGGGGAGGTTTAGATTGGATATTAGGAAAAATTTCTTTACTGGAAGAATGCTGGAGCACTGGCAGAGGCTGCTCTGGCCAGTGGTGGAGTTCTCATCCTTGGAGGAATTCAAAACACTTTTGGATCTGGCACTTCAGGACATGGTTTAGTAGGCATAGAGGTTATGGTCTGACATTTCAGAATCTTAGAGGTCTTCTCCAACTTTAATGATTCTATGAACTTCCTACTCAAAAATGCTGAAAACACTATGGAAAATTATCCTCTGCATAGTTATCCTATGCTTGGTTGCCATCTTTGCTGTATTCAGATCTCAGTTTCCTTAGGGTGTTTCCAAAAAAAAGAAAGATGACTAAAACACTGACATGTGCACATCTTTTTCAGAATATACAAGGAGATCATTCTACCCAACAGTCTGAGATGCAGGACTGCCAGCCAAATGTTCCAACACCAACTACACAATGAAATCAGAAGGGAAATTCCAGCTGTGCACAGGCAGAGTGGATGTGTGTGTCAGTGACTGTACCCATGTGGGACTTCGTGATTTTACCCAGCAGGAAGCAGGGCAGATGGAATACATTTCATTACCAGCGTAAAGATTTTTTAATTTAATCCATTCTTTTCCTGCTAGCATGTTAGAACTAATATACAATCTTTTAAATAACAATGCAGTTGCACACATGCACATACTACAAATAATTACAGCATGTCACAGTGTGTGTCTGTGTGTGCAGGAAAACCAACAGCAACAGGTGAGAAGCGCTGCACTGGGGATGCTGCCATTTGAGATGTGAACAAGCTCTGACCAGAAGAGATGGCAGATGTAGATGTAGATAGTAGATAACAGCATGAACCAGGTATCGTGTTCATTGACGCTAACAGACAGACATAATTTGAAGTCTCCATCACTATGATGGTTCTTGCTGACCCCCCCATGAAATTCCTGCACACAGAAGTCAGAGGTCTCCTTTGGCAGCACAGACCCTGCCATCCTGCTGGATCCCTCAACTCGTACTGCCATGGATTTCCCCCTGCACAAGCCCAAGGCAACTTGCACCACTGCCTTCCATGTCCAGGCACATTCGATGTACGCTGTGCCACAGCAAGGGTTCCTTCCCAGCTCTCGAGGAGATGGGACAGGCTGATGAGTTCCTCCTCTTGCATCCATCCCAGCTGCCAGCTGGGACTGCAGACTGGCAGAGATAAACAAGATCACATCCTCCCCATCTACAGAAATCAGCTGGGTTGGTCAAACAGAGATGGTTCGTGCAGCCTTCGCTGCTTCCTAGGCTGCGGCCCCTCTGGTTAACCTTGCTCCAGCACCTGGTAGGTCAACATCCACTGAAGCAGCAGGTGCGGCAGTGAAGCACTGGGAGTCCCAGGCTACAAAGGCAGCGTCTATACAGGGTGAACAGGAGAGGAGTCCAGTCACACTGGGCTGAGTCTGAGAGAAACCAGCAGGAAGAACGGCAGCATAAAGTGATGCACTTGCAAGAGAAAGTCTGGGGCTGTTCCTGTTGGTATGTTTGCCCCATTGCATTGCCTTGGGGGAAAAACAGGACACCACAGAGCACCGATTGTGCTCTGAATCTGTACCTGTCACCTCTGAGACACAGAGTTTCTTGCACACCACCTGTCCACATGCAATGCTGGTCACTCTTCAACATTCCTTGCCTGATCTGATCCAGAAGCTACAGAACGTGTTTTAACTGCCACATCCCCAAGCAGACGAAGTCTCAACATACAATGATCAGGACACACTCGGTGAGTTCAACAGACCCACTTGATCAGCACACCCTGAGCTGCGAACACCACATGTCTCTGCCTGCACTGCAATAGTTGCTACTGCTCATCATATTCTTTAAAAAACAAAAAAGCCCAGTACACTAACTTTATTGCCATGATGGCTGAAGGGGGTGAAACAAAATAAAACCCGGAACACCCTCAAACACAAAGAAAAGTGGGATGTATTTCAGACATTCTGCTAAAAGCATCTTCTGTTTTCTTTCTCTGGAAGAATCTAACCCATTCTATCATCATGATTTCTAAGAATAACTGTCTTGATAAACAGATAATCAAAGGAATCTGCCATTAATCTTACATAGCTGCAGCATATACACAACAGACCAGACTGCATTACACTGGAGTCAAAGAGAATTTCTTCTAGTTACAGTTTCCTGACAAGTAATTGGACATGACCATCTTCAGCACAGCTTCTGAGCATTCAAGCAGCAGGGACACATGAAGCAGGGCCCTGATACACCCATTCAACCTCACCATGTATCACAGAGCCCACTGACAACACCACTACCCAACAAACAGAAGCTGAATTCAGACAAATCCAAACAAGCAACACAAGGTCTGAGTCTCTGCCTCCAAAAGTGCTTTGATTTTAACAGCTTACCTATGGTTATGACGAATTCTCTTACATGAAATCTCTTAAATCAACACTGGGAATCCTTCGAAAAGATACAACCTAGGTCAGGAACAAGTGAGACTTGCATCGTGCAGGAAATTGCACTGTCATGATCCTTTAAAATAAAACCAACCAACCCAAACCCCCCAACAAAGTATGAAGGGGTGCAAGGTATCTCTAACCAGTCAGGAACTGGTTTCAGAGCACTGACAAACAAACTACGTTACCTTGTTTACATCCAAATACTCTAACTTTGGCACTTCGGCTGTCTCTTGCTCCTCACTGCTTCCTTCATCAATGTCACTATCTTCATCCTGTGTGGAGTCTCTCTTCTGCTCCGTGGAAGAACGCTTGGTGCTCTTTCTGTCAGGTTCTATCTCCCCTGGTTTCCCAGCCATGCTGGGTTTCTTTTGCTCTCCACCTTCCTCGCTGGGGAACGCTTCCCCTGCCACGCTACAAGACGGGCTGTCAATGCCACTGTCTCTGTTGGGAATTTTACCATTCCCAGTCAGTTCTGCAGTTAAGTCTTTATTGCTGAGTTCTCCAGAGGGTTCGTTGCTCACAGTCACAGCAGTACAGTCTTCATGGCTTCTGTTATCACCTATGCTTAGGTCTTTAATTTTCATTATGTCTGTGTTGGATAGATCTGTGCTGCATGGTATGTCTGGCTCATTTTCATCCGGTTCACTTCTTTCATTTGTGGAAGAGCCACTGGAAGGCACTGTGCCACAGTCACACAAGCTTGGCTGTTTGGACGAATCCAGGCCAGGTTCCATCTTAAGAGCTAAATTTAGCTGGTTTCTCTGAAGAATATGTACAGGTTGTCTGTGAGCAAAGAGAAAGTACCATGGTCAGTCATAGTAACACTCAAAGTTTTCAGATGTGCCCCAAAAAGACAGAGCACCTGAGTGTCATTTGATTCCAATTGTATTTCTTGCATGCCCCTGATGGTTTGGGCTGGAATTGATCTTAAAGCCCATCCAGTTCCACCTCCCTGCTGTGGGCAGGAACGCCTCCCACTGGACCAGGTTGCTCAAAGCCCCCTCCAGCCTGGCCTTGAACACCTCCAGGGATTGGGCAGCCACCATTTCTCTAAGCAACCTGGGCCAGGGCCTCCCAAAACTCACAGAAAAAGTAAAATTAAATTAATATTTATTAAAATATTCCAACCCACAATTTCCAACCAAACCACCCCACCCATAGCTATATATTCTACCAACACGGCACCACTAGAATCCGAGACCTTCAACATTCCCCACACTGCTCTGAAGAACAGTCAGGTTTGAAGGTTTGGGGAGGGGGGAATCATGTAGGGGCTAACAGGAAAGCTGCGGAGGGGCTCCTGATCAGGGGGTGCAGGAACAGAACAAGGGGGAATGGTTTAACACTGAAAGAGGAGATTGAGATGAGATCTGAAGAAGAAATGTTTTGCTGTGAGGGTGGGAGGCCCTGGCCCAGGATTCCTTGAGAAGTGGTGGCTGCCCCATCCCTGGAAGTGTTCAAGGCCAGGCTGGTTGGGGCTTGGGGCCCCTGATCCAGTGGGAGGTGTCTGTGCCCATGGCAGGAGATTGGAATTGGATGGGCTTTGAGGTCCCTTCCCACTCAAACCATTCCATGATTCAATGACTCTATCTTTTAAAAGTAGCATTTTGTTGTTGGTTTGATTACAAAGGAACTCACATTCTTTTAATAGAATAAAGGGTAAGTTATTTTCTGCCCAATAGAGGACAGTTTTGAAGCACAAGAAGGCACTACCTTCTCTTTTTGAACAATACTCTCCTAGATTCACCCAGGTGATAACTCACAGTGTCTCTGTCTCCATCTCCCTCTTTATTAAAAAAATCACTTAGCTCCATCTGGCACATCCGGTCTTCAGAAATATTTTTTATGTGTTTGTAAACCAGGTTGGTTTTACAGCAAAATACATCTACTTTATCCTATTTAATATCTTGTATGTAAACTTTCAGAGGAAATGCTGTTCTCCATGACACTCTTTCCCAGTAACCCGTAGTTCAGCTCTCCCTTGCCCCTGAGAAGCAGTCTAACAGCATGCTTGATGCTTTCTGAACCTTAGACAGAAAACTAAGTTATTTTATACCACAGTAACCAAGTTCCTATAATGCAAAAACCAGTCCCAACTAAACATACTGAATGCAGACTCTGGGCTGCTTATTTCTGGTGGAACGCTTACCAAGTGCAGCAGCTCTTAAGCTCCTTCCAAAAAAAAAAAAAAAAAAAGCTATTGAAATACATGCTTTTATTACAAAACACAAACCGTGTAGTCAGTCAAGTTTTGCAGTTCCAGCAGAAAACATCCTGAGAGCAGTTTCTACAGGACAATTACAATTAATATTTTCTGTTGTTAAATTCTGAGTTTAAAATACAGAAAAGAGAGATTAGAACAGAGCTGGTAAGGCCATACTTACCTAATACTTTCGAATTTTTCAATGAGGGTGTTGACTCCTGCTGATATTGGTATTTCTTCCTCTCCAGGCACTAAGCTCCTCAATGACTTGGGATCAGCTGGCAAAGGTCGAGAAGGTGCAGGAGGAATTCTTTCCTGCCCAGGTTTGAGATGTACAGGCTTAGGAGGTACTAATGAAAGAGAGAGAAAAAAAGGGGACGCTCTATCTCCATCTTCTTTATCCTGACAGGGAACAAAATCCAAGTACTCGATGTGGAACAACGAGCGTCCATTCCTTCACTGGCCTTGATAAACTGCCCCAGTGCAGCCCCAAAGTGCCTCTCGCACCAAAGCGCACTGCTCTACGCTAGAGAAAAAATGACAGGCTGCTGCTTTGTATTTCTACAGCCATATCAGACACGTTAATGAACAGAGTGGCTCACAGAACCTCACCGCTTCCTTGTTACTAAACAGGATGCGCAGCTCACACTTGGGTTTTGCAAACGTGCTCACCATCTCCATCACACTGACGCCTGTCCCCTCTCACGGCTTTTCAACACTCAGGCACTCTGTTCAGTCCCTTACACTGGGGGTGTGTGGGGAGAAAAACAAACTACCAAAACCCAGCCCCACCATGGATTTCAGTGCCTTGTGCTTTCTTGGTTGAAAATGCCACAAGCAGAACATAATCGCTTTTCTTCCTTTTGTTCTCCCTCCCCCATCTCTTCTGTGGTGCAGGCTTCATAAATTTCCTTCCTCTTTCAGCTCTACATTGCGTTATATATGATATAAATAAAACACTCGCTCTATGAACGTACACATTCTGCTTAAGGATTCACAGCGAGGTGAGGCGACAAAGTTTAATACAGTATTTTTAAAACATGTAATGTAATTGAAATGTTATTTTTAAGAATTTATTCAGACCTTCTATTGATTGCACAGTAAATGGTTTTGGAAATGCGCAAGCAGTAACCAGTAACCCATGGCAACAGGTTCACGTGCTGTTATACTTTCATACAGCAAAAGCAACCTCACAAACCCCACACAGGCAGACCTGACACTGGAAGGCAGGAAAACCAACTGTGCGATTCCTCCCAGCACACAGAGCAGCACTGCCAAGTATCCCCTGTGCTCTGGACTATCCCAAGAACTCACACACAAAATGAGGAAACTCTAAATATGTGTTTCATGAAACAACATTTTCAAGAATAATTGACTGGAAGTACTTGCCAGTTTTAAATGGTCCACATGGCACATCAACATAATGTGATTAACACTGTAATGGAGCTTTAATTAGCAACTGTTCTGAATAGAAATTCAGAGTTACTTTATTTAGCTGGTTAAACTGAGACACGTACACCTGAAAACCCAGTTCTCTCTGTCCTTGCTCTGCAGAAGGCTCTGCCTCTGTTCCGAGCTTATCAGGGAATGCAGGAATAGTATGAGAGGAACAGTTTTCCAATGAAAGAGGAGAGCTTGAGATGAGATCTTAGGAAGAAATGTTTCTCTGTGAAGGCGGGGAGTCCCTGGCCCAGGTTGCCCAGAGCAGTGGTGGCTGCCCCATCCGTGGAGGTGTTCAAAGCAAGGTTGGATGGGGCTTGGAGCCCCTGATCCAGTGGGAGACAGGGTTGGAACTGGATGGGCTTGGACGACCCTCCTAGCCCAAACCATTTCATGATTCTATGATTAGCCCAGATTCCCCCCCTGCTCCAGCTATGGATGTTCATTGTCTGAGGGCACAAAGGACTGTTAAAGAGTTTCTGAATTCTGAGTAGCTGTCGGATTGTAAACTACCCTACACTACCAAGTTTATTTCAGCACCAAAGAATAAAACCAAATCTTTTAAGGATCTGGGCTTTAATGGGACTCCTCAAAGATCTGGAATTCCTGTCTTAAAATAAAGGTGTTCCACTTCAATTTTGAAAACACTGCCACAAGACTAATCTTTCACAGCAGGAACAGGTAAGCACAGAAAGAAAATCACCTGGCACAGAAAGGGGATGGGGAAGTGCTCTGTTGTGTACACTGGGTTTTCACTTGCACACAACATGATCAGTGAGTGCTCGACCACATTTCTCCTTGCAACAACAAAACCACCTGAAAAAAAAGTATCCAAGCAACCATCTAGCTTATCTGGCCAGAAAAGGTGAGTTCTGGGCCTTTCACAGAGTCATAGAATCATTTATTTTGACAGTTTCATTTTCCTAGAGAGCCTTGAAGTGTTCTCCTTTCTTTACTGTGCATGCAGCCCATCCAGTAAGAGAAGACCAATGAACTCCACCAGGGAGAAAATCCACAGTCGACTGAAGCAAAGACAAAAACATTGTGCCATCTTCTCTTCCTTGCACAGTATTGGACATATTTGTCTCTACCACCATATATAAGCTAACTGCTAAGTAGTATTATAATAAAGAAGTGAAGTGAAATAATCAAATAATTATTTCACAGAATCATGGAATGGTTTGGGTCAGTAGGGACCTCAAAGCCCATCCATTTCCACCCCCTGCCATGGACAGGGACACCTCCCACTGAATCAGGTGTCTCAAAGCCTCATCCAACCTGGGACAGCTACCACTGCCCTGGGCAACCTGGGCCAGGGCCTCCCCACCCTCACAGCAAAACATTTCTTCCACGGATCACATCCCAATCCCCCCTCTTTCAGATGAAAGCCAATCCTCCTTTTCCTGTCCCTGCACTTGCTGATCAAGAGCCCCTTGCCAGCTTTCCTGGAGCCCCTTTCAGTACTGGAAGCTGATCTAAAGTCTCCCCTCTCAAAGGCTTCCCTAATTAGTTCTCCAATGTTGGATAAAATGATAATAAGAAAACCTTACTAGATGTACTTGAACCTTAGAACATAAAAGGAACTTGGCTGTGACTTAAAATTAAACCAGTTCATGAAACCCTTGACACTTCCCATGTGACAGACACTTGCACAGTCGGTAGGCGGACAAAGCCACTTGCCTTGGGGTTTCTGTGGAGGATGCATTTTGGCCAGCGGAGCTTTGGTTTTGGGCTTCCTTCCAGTTTGATGGATACATTGTGCTGGGCTGATGTGCTGCAGTTCCCCACAGGCTTCCAATGCTGGATTGGAGTCAATGTGACATTTGATTTGAAAAGGAGAACAAGGGCAACCTGAGGGAAGGGGAAAAAAAAGCCAGTATTTATTGCATTCTATTAATCCTGAAGAAAATCTCTACTACTTATAGAAACACATCACTCATCCATGTTCCTGAGGAAAGGGTAGAAGATGGGTGAGTCACTCATAAATTACTACACAGTATATCCAGCCCTAATGGTCATGTCAAACTAGCTGGCTGGTAAGACAGCCAGCATGCCTGTAATTCTATCTTTAATTATTTACTTATTTCTTAACTATGGACTCCACAAATGAAAGAGTAAATACAAAAAATAAAATCCATTTCAAAAGGATTTCTCCAAACAGAACACAAGTGCCCCAGCTCATCGCATGGTGTTATTCACTAAAATACACTTAAGTTGCAGTGAGTTAGAAACATGTCCCATGCTGGGGAACTGGTACGAGCACCATTCCTGCAGGCGATTCGAGCATTCAGTTTGCATTTCACTGCTGATTATTATTTCTCCATACATAAAACATTAACATTCCTTCAAACAGCTCCAGTCTAAAAGACGCCATTAAGATACGATCAGATGGGAAAACAGAGAAAGAAGTGATTAGTGTGTTCGTCTTTTAATTTTACATTCTTGATTCATTTCTGTGGGCACTGGGGAAATAAACCCACAGACTCAACATCATGTTTTTTGATTTCAGATATTGTGGACCTGCAGCAAGCCCACAGCTGAGTCAAACCATCACACCAGCTCCACCTGTGTGCCATGAGAAGGCACAACAAACAGGAGTTTGAAAAGGACTGTGATTTAAAATCAAAATTAAAATTTAAAATGTGATTTTCTGCAAATGAACACCTGCACACATACACTTCCAGCAGTTCTGTGGAGCAGAAAACTTACCAAAAGTAGACATTTGAACATTAATCCATTAAAAAAAATAGCAAAGAAAACACCACAGCCATTCTTTCTGTATTCCCACTCTAAAATGGATGAGCTGGAATTGCCAGCATCTGGCTGGAGCAAGAGGTGACCTGCATCACATGGAAAGGATTCATCTGAATGGAAAAAAACTCCCCCTTCCCGTGACGTGTTCAAGAACACGGCATTAGCGTCACAAACACAACCTGTTCCTGCCGAGACTTCTATTAAGATCAAAAACCTGAACTGACAACACCTCCATCCACATCAACTAAATCACCCAGGGTTTATACTAATGGCATTAAATCGGGATGTGACCTTTTGAACAAAGACTCTGCAATCTGAACTGCACAGACCGCTTGGGAAGATGAACTGGAAGCTGAGCTCAAAATGCAGGGATTTCCACAGCAGTACAGGTTTATTTTTTTAAAGGATCATAATTAAAGTCAATTTTGCTGACAAAGAAAAGATTCAGATGGCACAAATGTATTTACTGATCTCTGACACCCAAATACACAAGCCCCGAATTCCAGCTGCCAGTTGTGGCTGCTGAAGCTTCGTTAGCATTTCTACCATAAAATCAGCTTTTCAGCCAATTTGAGAGGAGCTATTAAACCATCCTGTCAGCCGAAACCAGGAATTTATAAGTACCAGGTTTTATTCAAATACAATTTCACTTATCAGGAAAATGCAGTGAAAGCAGAGTGGAATACTAGAGCAGATTAACAGATACTTGCAAACGCACCACAGAAAGTGTTTAAGCCGATGTCTCAGCTCTGGGTACCAAGAGCTCCCTGGGACAGCAACCGCAGTGCCGCGACGGGCCACTTTTGCAGGGAAAGGACTGAGACTTCTTCCTTTTAACAGCAGCTGAGCACAGCGACAAATTAAGGGAAAACCTCTCATTCTAGAAAATAAACGGGGCAGTGTACATAAGAGTGTCCTTCAGCAGGTACTAACCAACACCTGCAAATGGAAGGCAATCCACCAAAGTTCATAGACTGATGGCATCATGGAATGGTTTGGGCTGGAAGGGACCTCAAAGTCCATCCAGTTCCACCCCCTGCTATGGGCAGGGACACTTCCCACTTGATCAGGTTGCTCAAAGTCCTATCCAGCCTGGCCTTGAACACCTCTAGGGATGGGGCAGCCATCACTGCTCTGGGCAACCAGGGCCAGAGCCTCCCCACCCTCACAACAAAACATTTCCTCCTAAAATCTCATCTCAATCTCCCCTCTTTCAGCAGAAAACTATTCCCCCTCCTCCTGTCCCTACATACCGTTATTAAGAGCCCTTCCACAGATTTCCTGGAGCCCTTTTCAGTACTGGAAGCTACTCTAAGGTTTCCCTGCAGCCTTCTCTTCTCTGGGATGAACAACCCCAACCCTCTCAGCCTGTCCTCGGATGGGAGGTGCTCCAGCCCTCAGATCATCCCCGTGGCCTCCTCTAGAATCACTCATTATGTTTGAAAACAAGTGAGAATCTGGTGTGGGTAGTAATTCCACACCCCAGGAGATGTGTTCCAGCAGAGATCCCCCACATTTTTTCTTATGTGCTCCAGCTATAAGACAACAAAAAATAAAGAAGGACAGCTCCTGCTGCAGCTCTCATTTCACAGCATAAAAAGCCATGCTCACAGGAACTGACCTCCCCCATCTCGCTTCCTACCACCAGCGTGGTTGGGTGACTCAAAGAACAAAAACATGACAATTGCCAGTGGAAGAGCTTCCCAAAGCAGAAGTTCCAGGAGGCTGCTGCGTGGCTGCAGTAAAAATCTCTTTGGTTTAATGTTTCGGACTCCTCAGGAGCACCACACACAGTATGTGGATGGTTCAGAAGCCTCAATGTTTCTGAAGAATGAAGGAAGAGAATGCCAGCTCTGTTTAAAAAGCTTTCTGCTTAGATACAGGTCAATGTGAATGCAGGAGCAGCAGGAACAGGCCACGGATACCGAAAAAAAACCCCACAGCTCTAAACTCTCAGGCTGCTTCACAACTCCTCTGGAAAGTGAAGAATCCTCTCCCTGGACCTGCTGGTCCCACTGCTTTGGCTGCAGCCTGGGACACAGCTGGCCATCCCTTCCACCCAGAGCGTGGGCTGCACCATACAGTTTTGTGTCATCAGCGGACTTGCTGAGGGTGCCCCAAAACTGACTGCTGTGGAACACCACTCGCCCCCAGTCTCCACTTGGACACTGAGTCGCTGACCACAACTCTTTGAGTGCAACCACCCAGTCAATTCCTTGTACACCAAGTAGTCTATCTGTAAACCCATGTCTCTCCAATTCAGAGACCAGGATGTGGTCTTTTTATAAAACACCATTCAGATATTCCACATTTTGCCAAAGTGAGAATGACAATGTCTGCCGAAGTGGAATACGGGACCAAATCAACTCTCCGCTGACAGAGAAAATGTAAAAAAACTTCCAACAGAAAAAGACAGATTCTAGCATTAAATCTATGGGAAGTAATTTCCCTCTAGAAAAAAAGTGATATTTATTATTTTTTTATTATTTTATAGCAGGTTACCAAGCCAACTCTTGTCAAAAATGTGGCAAAGGAAAAAAAAACAGCAGCTGTATGGGAGCAAGGACCAGTTCCTGGCCCTGGGAATACCAGGGCAGCTGTAAGGAGTGGAAGCAGCAACCAGAAAAGCATCTTAAACAGAATAAAAACATACTCACTTAAAAGGAAAATGAGAAAGAACCCAAAATAAACCACTGCAGAACACCTTCCCCTTCAGACTTGACAAGAGCTGCACTAATGCCTCAAAATAAAAATACATTTTCTTTTCCTGTACGGAACAGGATGCAGTGCTGCAGGCGGTGATCACTTACCTCCACCTCCTGAGGTTATTAGTGACGGGGAAAAAAACCCTGTTGTCTTCTTAAACCAAACTGAGCCTCTGCTCCCACTGCATACACTGTGGCCCCGGCTGGTCACACTGCCCAGCTCCAGCCTCCTTCAGCCACTGGAGCCACCCCAGATGTTGGGGTCGCACCAAAACCTCTCCACTCAAAGGCACCCAGCTCCTCCCCTGTCCCAGGGACACGTCCCAGCCTCACACCAGTGCATTCCAGGGATGAAGGGCAGCAGGGAAGCAGCACCTCACTGTACACCTCTGTTCTCCAAGCACTGGATGAGGGTCAGTGCCAGGAGCGGAAGACTCTGCATGTAATTGTCTCTTGGTAGTAAACTTGTAATTGAATTTAATTGAAACTCTGTTGGAGTTCAGGTGGGTGCTAATGGATTAGTTTTGTTTGGGGGCTTTTTAAAACTATCCATGTGAGTTCTCCTTTGTGGCTTCATGCAAATATTTTGATTTCTAGCTCAGATCTCTGTTCCTGTGTCCACAATGCGGCTACCTGACCTCCAACAATGAACTGGAAAGTCACTGGCGTGGCCAATGTCCTCATCAAAATGTGTGCTGGCCCATCTTGGCCAAGTGTCAGCTCTCAAAGCTATTCTGTGACAAACTATAGCAAAGGAATTCTTTCTTAATTTTTTATATGTTGTACCCCCAAGAATATCCACGCGTCCTTAGTGTTCATCTCCACAGCTGACGCACACAGGCGCCCATGAGTAATGATGTCAGTGCAACAAGATGCCTATCGCGCCCCAGAATCTCAGTGCCCCATCCCTGGAGGTGTTCAAGGCCAGGTTGGATTGGGCTTTGAGCAACCTAATCCAGTGGGAGATGTCCCTGCCCCAAAGCAGGGTCCCACAGAACAGGTTGCACAGCACCTGGTTGGACTATCTCCAGCAATGGACACACAAATATTGGCCTGGCATCTATACTAATATTTTTTTTCCCAATTTTATACAAGTATAATGAAAAAAACAATGTAAATGGTTCTTTCTCCATTAAGGAACACTTTATTGATAAAAAGATTCAGAAGAAAACAGTTCCTTTTTGTCTGGTGATGTTGAACATGGGCAGGAACTGGGGTGGAACAAACAGGTCACTGTGGTCTCCTTTGCTGCACATCAGGCTATCAAGGCGCCAGAATGGCAACCACAGTTCAGAGAAGCCTTTAAAAGCTGGGACAGCATGAAGAGGCTAAATGAAAAGCATCCTTAGTTCTGTGCTACTGCCTCATGCCTCAACTTCTAGCAGAGCCGCCCCACAAGGCCCCAGAGTGGTCCAGATACCGAGAGCTGCAGTACCATTCCTGGAGACTTTGGGCAGCCCAGAACGATGTCCAAAGGTCCATGTCACCCGGCACTGGTTACCAGCTAACGAGAAACACAATCCTCACCGCCAGCTATGCAGCTGCAGGCTCTGCACACTGCTCCCACCCAAGATTCACACTGCAGGTACAGCCTGCAGGTTATTCCACAAGTGTGTCACACCTGTGCTCCCTCAGTTCTGCGGTGCTCCCACCGCCCCAGGAACAAGCAAGCACACTCTGTACTTTGCAGAGGGAGGGACCAAGCACAATGCATTATTCCCCTTGCACTGACACCTCCTCAGCCTAGGTCAACGCTGTTTCACCCTGTGATCCATGGTCTCTAAGGACCAAAGTGAGAGCAAGGAAAAGAACCTAGAAAGGTTAAAGGTGTTCCACAGATGGAACAGACACATAAATAAGTCAAAGGAGACTGAAAACTACTGAAATGGTTCCAGTATTTTGGATCCCAGAGTGGATGCAGGATAGTACAAAGCATCCTTTCTATTGATTCCAGCCTGGCAAGCTCCAAAGAAACCCACAGCAGCTCCAAGGCTGCAATACAGAAAAGAACTGCAGTAAATTGAATTTGGCTGTGGTTGTCCCAGTGGAAATCCAGTTAATTTATTGTATCTGCAGCAACCATTTCATCCCTCCTGTTACCTGTAATCACACTTTCATCTACTGCCTGGCTACAAGATGTACAAACAAGGGTATTTTGTAAGCACTGAAGTAATTATTTAGGACAATCACAAAGAATAAAATCCTTGTGACAGGCTGCTAAATCTTCATTATAAAGAAAATGCATATCACACTGATCTAAAAAATGCATATAAATAGAGAGCTAATATGGATCAATACAAACCACGTTACTTGCACAGGATATATCTGAATATTTGTGTTTAGAATTATATTGCATAAAACAGCATTTGCTGCATGGCAGTCACTGCATCAATAATTACTGGTTTTCATGAAATTTCTGCATCATTGTTCCATATTGTCTTTTTCTTGATGGAGAAACTGCACACAATGTATGCATGCTGGCAAAACTAGATTATTAAGGAGAAAGGACAACAGGAAATAATAAAGGCCTTTAAAACCACAAGAGATTACAGAAGAGTTAGAAGCTATTAAGAAAAATGTGAAGAACTTTCCTTGTAGAAGAAAATCAGTAAAAAAAAAAGATAACTACAAGATTATTTCAGATAATGACTGACTTTTGTAATGAATTAATAATTCTGAGCTGTTATAAACATTGGCAGTGAAAGTATAATATATTTCATATACTCATGGAATCATATAATGGTTTACGTCTGAAGGGACCTCAGAGCCCATCCAGTTCCACCCTCTGCTATGGGCAGGGACACCTCCCACTTGATCAGGGGTTCCAAGCCCCATCCAACCGGGCCTTGAACACCTTCAGGGAAGGGGCAGCCGCCCCTGCTCTGGGCAACCTGGGCGAGGGTCTCCCCACCCTCACAGCAAAACATTTCTTCCTAATATCCAGTCTAAACTTCCTCTACCTCAAACGCTCAGAGCACAGATCAAGTAGGTTTGGTCTTCAGAGAAGATGCAAACACGTTGATTTAGGAGTCACCACCATCTCAATATCAGGGTTCAGGAATGAAGTCTCTGTTCTCCCCAGGAAGATGGACCGCATTGCAAGAACATCATTACCATCACCGCACCATAGGTCATTTGATGACCTCTTACAGAGAGATGAAAGAAAGCCCTGCCCTTGGGAATCAACAGCTACTAGGTCAAAGCCAAGCGGTATGAGCAGAACTTAAATAAACCTTTCTGAGTAGCCCCAAACCACCACATACACACTACACCCATCCCTTCAGCACATGTCTAGCAGTCAGCACAGAGGATGCAGTCACGATGCTTATTCCAAACTGAGCAACATTTAAGAGAGCTTGAGCTGTGCTGGGGAGGGAAGAACATATCCAGAGAGAAAGCACTCAGCCATATTGTCCTCCCTGTGATTCAAGTCAAGGCAGGCAGAATTTGGACTGTAGAGGTCTAGAAATTCATGCTGGTTTGAACTAAAGGTCAATTTTCCCCAATGTCTAATTTTAATTTGTTGGAGGAAGAAAGAAGACTGCAAAGTTGGGAACTCCCTGGAATAAGCAGATGATGCACTGGAAACACTCAGACACTAAGACAACTAACAATAACAATCACAAGTTATAGCTGGGTATCAAACTGAGGAGATGGAAGATCAGCCAGTCAGTAACAGAGGAGCATGAGTGGGCAGCAACAACATGAAACACTATGCTCCAATTTAACCTTCCTTTGCTTTCCCTTGCAAGGTGGCTGGAAAAATTAGTATTTTAAGTTGCTTATGGGTAGCACTTGGCACCATTTAACAGAGATGCAGACCAACCAGCTATCGAGCAGCACAGGGAGTTTCTTCATTCCTTTTTACTAGGTGCAAATCCATATTCCACCTGACACCACAACATCAGACAGATAACAGCAATAAACGCTCCAGAAGTCAGTAATAGGAAAAAAAACCCTGTAAACATTTATTGCCTGTAAACAACACAAACAACTGTCTGCCTTCTCCAATGCTGACTCCAGGCAGGAGGGATGTGGCACAAAACCCAGGGAAATGGTTGCCCCATCCCTGGAGGGGTTCAAGACCAGGCTGGCTGGATGGGGTTTGAAGCCTCTGATCCAGTGCGAGGTGTCCCTGCCCACAGCAGAGGGTGGAACTGGATGGGCTTGAGGTCCCTTCCAAGCCAAACCATTCTATGGTCCTGTGATTCTAATGCACACCAGCCTGGCACTCCTAGTTTCAGCAGCTCAGCAAGTTACTGCCTACTCCCCAGACCCGCCAGCACCACCTGTGTGATCACAGGGAACAAGAGACCTCAAACTGATACATTTTATTTCAAAAGTGGGGCACCCTTAACCACTGAGGATCTGAGCTGCCAGATGGGAACTCACTGTTCTGCCAGAATTTGGTTACACAGCTGCATTTCTGGATTCTAGAAAGGTTAAAAATACTCATTTAGGTTTAGCGCACTCCTTAACTCAGGACAAATGAAAAGTACAGGGGGCAAAAGCTCAAACAAACCCAACCCCCCAAACCTCAACACAAGCAAACCAAAGCCACTACCAGTGCCTTGGCTACTTCAGTTCAATTCACATTTTCACACTACCCAAGAACAGACCTAAATGCACACAAAGTTTCTGTATTGTGCACTGCAAAGCCTGCATTTAACCAACTTTTCTCACTTGGTTTGGAAGTTAAAATTGGGAGGAAGGAGTGGAAATCATTCCTGGAGAGTTTTCAAATGTTCTGTTTCCTAAATGAAAAGGAGAATTTCCTTAAAGCACTTGATGGAGTGAAGTCTCCTTAAGCAAAAATAGAACTCCTAGAAGTGGCACTCCTCCACAGCCAAAGGAGAATCAATATTTTACTATTTGCAGTGATGAGGAGTAACGGGTTTAAGTTGAAAGAGGGAAGACTTAGATGTGATATTAGAAAAAAATGTTTTCCTGTGCAGGTGATGAGGCACTGGCCCATGTTGCCCAGGGAAGTCGTGGGATCCCCAGAGCCTTCTCTTCTGAAAGCTGAACAACCCCATCTCTCTCAGCCCAGCCTCATACAGGAGGTGCTGCAGCTCTCGGATCATCTCTGTGACCTCCTCTGTCCTTGCTCCAACAGCTCCGTGTCCTTCCTGTGCTGAGGACTCTAGAACTGGACGCAGGGTTCCAGGTAGGGTCTCACCAGGATGGAGCCGAGGGGCAGAATCCCCTCCCTCACCTGCTGGTCCCACTGCTTTGGATGCAGCCCATAATCCAGGCTTCAATGAAACCATGTGAGATCTGGTAGCCCTGGGTGGCTCTCATTAGCTCCTTCATTTATATCCAGTCTAATTCTCATTATTATAAAAATCATAGGTTAACTTGTGGCAAAGGTATGTTACTCTCATCTCTCCAAAACATATATCTGAATTCTTCCTCTGTATTGACTTCCCTTGACAATTTTAACACATGAACTGGGCAGATGCGGCAGCATGAAACCATTCTTGGGCCAATGTCATCACACAGTCTGCAGCCAGTGGCCCTGCAACAGGGCTGCCAGGGACAAAACATTCCAGCTCCTACAGCCCCTATCTGAGATACTCCTTTTGTTGATCGCCAACTCCCTCTGCATTGAAGAGGGCTGATGGTCACACTGGATGCATTTCACGTACTGGATACATTTCTATTCTTCCCCTAATTACGATGGGCAGTACTTTACATACAGCAATGGATCTGTCCATATCTGTCAAAGAAATTCTCCTCCCACCAGTATATCTAATATCTTCTTTTCCCCTCACTGCTGAAGCCACAGATAACCACATTAATAAGCTGGTGAGACTTTAAGACCCCTGTTCTGCTTTCCTTGGCTAAGCTCTGCCCTCACCACACAAGCACAAATCACAGATTGCAGGAGTGGGGGCAGGATGGCACTTGCTGTGGCTTTCAGCAGGAAGACTCTGAATTTGCATAGCCAAACTATCTTTTGTCCATGGAATTGTGGGTTTTGATCCACAAACACAATGCAAATTCTGCAACTTTAAATGAAGGCTGTCAACCAGTTATTCTGAAGAACTCCTTAAAACCACAAGCAATGCCATGGAAACAACACAATGGAGTGAAAAGCATTTTTTAAATGAAGCTGAAGTCAGTGAAGAGAGCCCACAGGACTATTTTTCCTCTGTGCTCCATCCAGTGACTGAGCCAACAGATAACCCAACACTGGATATCACTGTCCTAAGCAGAAAAAGTGCCATGTTCAAAGATCCCAGGAAGCATGGCTTTGTTTTCTTAGACATGTTTCTTCTGAGATTTTTCAATTCTTTGTTCTCTTTAAGGTCAGGACCACTTTCTCCCCGCTCCTCACCTGCCAGCACTCCAACGTGCACCCCTCCACACACGGCACTGCCACCCCACCCAATGGAGCTTATCCCTCCTCTCTGGGCACACTTCAGACCAGCAGCAAACACACAGCCTAAAGAAATTCCACATTCCCCTAGATATAATTAAGTAGCTTAGAATAAACCCATTTCACATTAATTTAATAAATAGATTCACATCCTACTTGAGAGAGCTCTTCTGTGGCTGCCACACACACAAAGATGAAGAAAATCCCCAGGACTCCTGACCTCAAAATACCCTCCCAGATCACCTCTCTCCCTTCCTCAGAACACGAATGAGCACTCACTCCCACCACCATACCTGGGGCACACTCCGTGGGACAAGGGCAGGAACAAATGAAGATGTGTCGGTTTGAGTACTTTAGCTGTCAGCTGATTACTTCAGGGCGCCTGGCTGTCAGATTCTATTGCTACCTATTTTAAATATTGGTGACAAAAGCCAATGAAGCATTGTATCAGCACACAGGGACAAGCACAGGAGGCTGCTGCTCACCTTTCAGAGGGTAGAAAGGAGTGATTTCATACAAAAGCCGGCACACTCTCTCAAACCAAGGTTACAGACATTCTCTCAGAACTATTCATTTCAAAAGCAGTGCATACAGCTACACCTGAATGTTGTGAACATTTTGCCTCTCTCAAAGATGTCAGCGTTTAATCAGGAATGTCCCAGTCTTGATCAACTTATGCTAAAAATCATTGCAAATTAAAATAATGAAAGTAGGAAGATGTGAACGTTACAGTGCATACAGCAACGCACGCTCCTATGTTTTATTTTAAAGTTTAACATTTTGTGGGCCTACAGGAAAGCTGTGCAGGGGGTTCTTCATCAGGGAGTGCAGCGATAGGTTGAGGGAAAATAGTTTTGAGCTGAAACAGGGGAGATAGAGATAAGGTGTTAGGAAGAAATGTTTTGCTATGAGGGTTGGAAGGCCCTGGCCCAGGTTGCCCAGAGCAGTGATGGCTGCCCCGTCCCTGGAGGTGTTCAAGGCCAGGTTCAATGGGGCTTTGATCCATCTGATCCAGCGGGAGGTGTCCCTGCCCATGGCAGAGGATGGGACTGGATGGGCTTTGAAGTCCCTTCCAACCCAAGTCATTCCATGATTCTGTGACTCTATGAAAGGAGCTAGACAGAGTAAGAAATGTAAACCTGCCAGTGCGTATCCAGAGCTCCTGGATGGGCTTTGATGTCCCTTCCATCCATTCCATGATAATATTCCACGATACAAGCTGCCCAGGCAGGTGGTTGAGTCAACATTCCTGGAGGTATTTAAAAGACTGTAGATGAGGTGCTCAGGGACATGGTTTAGGAGCAGATAGGAATGGTTGGACTCGATGATCCAAGAAGTCTTTTCCAACCTGGTGATTCTACAAATCTATTCTACAATTCTATGATTTCAGATGCAGACAGAGGACATCACATACCAGGCCTGACTCTTGCAGATCACCCAGGATGTTACTTTAATGGTTTTCAAGACTGAAGGTGGAAATGGCCAGAGATGTGAGTAACTCCACAGATTTCAGCAGACTGCTCACAGGGCTACAGTTACAACACTTACCATGTATACACTCACATACATCTTCAAAGCCGGAATTACCTGTATAGTTGAGAAGTGGTTTATGGGTCAAGCCCATGCAGATAGTCATTGAATTTTGTAAGTGTTGCCTCAAAAAGAAGACAAATTACCCATATTCAATCTTCAAAATAGGTACTATTACTGGGAAGTCAGTTCCAACTAGGGCTGTAGGACAGAACAACTAATGGTTCCAGACAGCCCACTGAGAGACTCACTGCACACCTCACCTCTTGCAGAGACACAGAAATGCAACCAAGAACATGAACACAATAACAAGTACAATTAGAAATCAAACTCAAGTGCTAATACTAGAGAGAAGATACTCTATGTTAACAACACAAACCCCTGCAGCTGTCAGTAGTGTTCAGTCTTTCTCCAATCTCAGTCCTCAATGACCTAAATATTCACCCATTACTATTTCTGTGCATTTAACTCTTTAAGGGGCCAGACCTGAAATCCATTTTTATTTCTCCATCCAGCCTGCTCAGAGGGAACATGAGAGAGCGAGGTAGCTCCTTTCGAAGGGAAACTCAGCACCTTGTAGGATCAGTCCCTGCACTCAGTGAAGCCCACTGTGTGTCACTTCTATGTCCACACAAAGCTAACAGCAATCACTACTCATTCTGTTTCTCCAAGAAAGGACATTTTAACAAGGCAGACCAAACATTACATGGCAAAGAGCAATGGCAAATCCTATGCTAAAGGACAGAATGGAACCACTTGACCACTCCAACTGAAGTAGTCTGCTCTGCTCCCTCAATAACAATCACTGTATTAGTCCAGGTTATAAGGTTTCTGTCAAGTCAATAAATTGAACCAACTTTGAACAGATTCAGCTCATCCCATGCACAAGGGAAGTGCTGTGCTTTGGGTGGAAGCCAGCAAGACCACAGACAGCAGAATTCAGAACTGGGCTCTGAGGCGTGTCCTACCACGGTACAACAGACAGGACAGCTATTTTGGCAGTTCCTGTGCCCTGCAGAACCCTGGGAATGATATAGCTTACAGCAATACTACAGGGAAGAAAGCAGAAGCAGCGCATCTCAACTATCTTTGCATAGTACCATGGAAAAAAAGATATAGAAATGGATCAGAAGCTACTGCAGAAAGTCCAGAGGAGGGCATGGAGTTGGTGAAGGGTTTAGAGGGGAAGCTGTGTGAGGAGCGGCTGAAGTCAATGGGTCTGTTCAGCCTGGAGAAGAGGAGACTGAGGGGATACCTCATCATGCTCTACAGCTTCCTCACAAGGGGAAGGGGAAGAGATGCTGGTGCTGAGTTCTTCTCTCTGGACCCAACAGAATGGCAGGAAGACATTCCAAGGGAGAGTTTGATTGGACATTAGGAAAAGGTTCTTCCCCCAGAGGGTGGTGGAGCCCTAGAACAGCTCCCAGGGAAGCAGTCACAGCACAAAGCCTGACAATATTCCAGAAGGCTTTGGCCAATGCCCTCAGCCCCACGGTGTGAGGGCTGGGGTGTCCTGTGCTGGGACAGGAATTGGACTTGATGATCCTTGTGTGTCCTTTCTAACTCAGGACATTCTGTAATTCTATGATTCAATCATTCTATGCCGCAGAATACTTTGACTGGGAAAGAAGTACCCAAAACTTCATCTTTTCCTTACTTCTTAAACACAAAGTCACCTTTGCAAGCAAAACGACCAGTTTTACCTTGCCAGCTTCAGGCTGACATTTTGGCCAGTCAGTCACTAAACGTAACCCAAGTTAAAACCAGCTCATCTTCAACAACCAGAGGGGTCAGGACCTTTAGCTTTTACAGTAAAGTCTTTTTTCCAGATATCTATCATTTTTGTGGCAAGGGGTTTTAATGCCATGTCTGCTTTTACAGGGAAAATGAAACTTTGTCTGGTTTCAGGCTTAGGTGAAAATGCTTGATTTTGATTTCTTGTTGAAACTGGCAAATGTAGAAACTTTTTTTTTGTGGTAGGGGGCAAAGAACAACAAAACCATGGAACCAGGGTTCTTAATTTAACTCTGAATTATGAATTTATCCACAATGGTGAATTCTGTACCATTCTGTACAGACACCCTGTAAGTTGAAAAGAATATTCGGCTGTTGGCTGCTGATGGCAGCCCATATGCCACCACTCCCCATGCATTGGGAAAGACCAAGAATTGCATCACAAGACAGTGTCAGTCACTGACACAGAGGAAAAACAAGCCGTATCTAATAAGAACCTGCAAATGATTGCATTCTGTACTTGAGTCCTCAGAGTTGGACCAGGTCTTTCCTTTCCCCACTTAGAAATGGGCAAAATTAATATGGAAAAACCATACAAACACTTTGATTTGACCAATATTGCTTAATATCTTTGTCACAGACACGGACAGTAGGATCGAGGGCACCCTCAACAAGTTTGCTGATGAGACCAAGCTGTGTGGGGTGGTTGACATACTGGATGGAAGGGATGGTATCCAGAGGGACCTGGACAGGCTGGAGAGGTGGGGCTGTGTGGACCTCACAGAGTTCAACAAGGTCCTGCAGCTGGGTCAAGGCACGTCCAAGCACAACTACAGCGTGGGTGGAGAATGGATTGGGTGCAACACCGAGGAGAAGGATTTGGGGTGCTGTTGGAGGAGAAGCTCAACATGAGCCAGTGATGGGCGCTTGCAGCCCTGAAACCAACTGTGTCCTGGGCTGCATCCAAAGCAGTGGGACCAGCAGGGCGAGGGAGGGGATTCTGTTCCTCTGCTCTGCTCTCGTGAGACCCCCCACCTGGAGCCCTGTGCCCAGTTCTGGAGGACAGGAAGGACATCAATCTGTTTGAGCAAGTCAAGAGGAGGCCATGGAGGTGATCTGAGGGCTGGAGCACCTCCTGTGCTACAAGATCCTGGAGAAGGCTGTGAATGAACTTAGACCAGCTTCCAGTCCTGAAAGGGGCTCCAGAAAAGCTGGGGAGAGGTTCTTGATCGGGGAGGGGTTCTTGATCAGGGAGTGCAGGGAGAGGATGAGGGAAAGCAGTGTTCAGCTGAAAGAGGAAAGATTTAGATGAGGCCTTAGGAAGAAATGTTTTGCTCTGAGGATGAAGAGGCCCTGGCCCAGGCTGGCCAGAGCAGTGGTGGCTGCCCCATCCCTGGAGGTGTTCGAGGCCAGATTGGACAGGGCTTGGAGCCCCTGATCCAGCAGGAGGTGTCCCTGCCCATGGCAGGGGGTTGGAACTGGATGGGCTTTGAGGTCCCTTACAACCCAAAACCATTCTATGATTCTTTAAACCGTTTGCTTCACAAGCACAATCGGACATCCTTCTTCCCAAGCTCAGACCAGACTGTAGCCCCAATGGAACACAGGTGCTCTTACACCTTAGCTCATACACAACTTCCAGAATTCCCCAGGCTCCGCATCACACATGTCAATGCCCTGACAGGACAGGAAGCCCCAAGAACATGCAAGAGCTCAGCAGAAGTTTTCAGGGCTGCAACATCAGAATCATGGGAAAGGCAGACCCTTGGCTCCTGCTGTCCTTGTGTAGGTTCCACCTTAGCTGTACCACCGGTTACATACATCTTGATTGCTTAATCAAAGAAAATGAGCCTGCAAACATGATCTACTTTAAGAGCTGGACATTACTAAAAGTTCTGTCCTTATGCTGATGGTTGGACTGGATGACCTTAGAGGTCTTTTTCCAGCCTTAATGATCCTATAATTCTATCTGGAGCTGTAAGATAATCCCTCAACATCTCACAGAACCCACAGATAACAGATATTTAGAAAACAACAAATCAGAAAAGGAGCAGAAAATCTGATCCAGGTCCCTCTGTTGTCATGGTGACTTCACAGCCATTATGCACTTGAGACGTTTATAAGAAAGCTACATTTTCACCCCTCCCAAACCAAATTATGCAAGGAAGGGAAAATAAAACCCCTGTCAGCTTGCCACAAGCCCATCAAATGGCAACGCAGTCCTTTAAGCAGGCAGCATCCCGAAGTATTTCAATCAATGCTGTTCCTGCACTCGGACAACATGGGAACAGATGTAGCAGAAAATTAAAAACTATCAGCTGTCAAATCTATTTATCACACAAGACAAGGATCATGTGTGAAATGTTCCTGATCATGCTTGTATCATCTAGGTTTCTGCTTTCAGAATATTTAAAAACAGATTACTTTCAGCACCACTTTCACCCATTCCATGTGCAGATACCACCTGCAGGCAATGGGCTTGCTTTTACCAAGTGTTACAGCTCCACACGTTGCTCTCACCACAGAGCAACTAAACAGCCTTAGCCTGCTCAGATACAAGAAAATCCTCACAACATCTACAAGGAAAAGCTGCGTAAATACAGATTTGAGAAAGCATGCACTCCCGAGATCATAAAGTCAATCCAGCTCATTACAGCAAATGTTTTGCTACCAGCTTCCAAACAGCACACGCAGAGCCCGCATCAACAAACTCCATGAACATCCCTGCTCCTGAGCTACTACAAGGTGAATGCCCAGCCCACAGTAGGCAGCCGTAGGACACCATTTTCTAAACGGTACCTGAACAGATATTACAGACTCCATGCAAACGCACGATCTGCAGCCGATCCCAGCATGCACACCCACCCATGGCTCGCCAGCACCGCCTGCCTGGCCATCTGCCCCGTCCCACCCTGCCTCCACGCCACCTTCACTTCACAGAAGGCCAATTCTGATAACCCCCACCCTCCATGGTCATCGATAAATGAAGCAAGACTGGTTTGTCCTTACTAAGCACCACGCGGACACTAGGTCACTTGAAGGTTGCCCGTTCTTCCCTGCAGCAGGGCCTCCCAAAGAGCAACTGCCCATCCAAACGCAGCCCGTTTTCCTGTTTTTTATATCCATTCAAAGCTGCAGGAACACACTCAGCCTTTGACAATGCCAGCTCGCATGATGAAAGAGCAAAAGTAGTTTGGAGGCTGCAGAATGCCTTCCCTGGGTTTCCATGGAAATAAACGTAGGAAGGGGAGGGGGCTTCGCTAGCGGAGATACATTCAAGCCAGGCTGCACACCAGGAGAAAATGCATATTACTACCACCACCATAATTTCACTTTCACTTACTTTCATTTTCACCAAATTCAACAGTTAAAAAGCAGATTTCTCTGGGATGTGGAGGGACTCTGTTGGAAAGAAGTGCAGTGTGCAAGCCCTCCAAAGAGGAGCTGGAGACCTGGAACTTATTTACAGCACAGATGGGAATTAATGCTTGATAGCAGTCAAAAATTGGTTAAGGATGAACCAGTTGCAGGTCCGAGGTTGTAGCAAGGATGACTGGTTTCAGGAAAGCTCAATAAGGAGCATTAGCTTATTATACGCAGGGTAGCATTTCCGATACAGACAATCATTGTGCGTAAGATGGAAGAGATCACCTCAATGGTCTTACTGCTATTTACAGAATTGAGAAGAACCTATCAGCAAAAGCAGGGTGGGCACTGTGACTGCTGCTCCACGGCTGCTCCTCTGGCAAAACCCCAATCTCATGCCAGTGCTGCACTCCCCCTCCTTGGGTCTTGTCAGAGTTCCCACCAAATGTCAACCAAAATATTCCACGGTAGGCTGAAGCCTAGCACCAAAACCTCGGCAAGGATGCGTTTGACAGGAACAGTTGGACTTGATGATTTGGTGGGTCTCTTCCGACCTCGTTGTTCTATGATTCTATGAAACAATTTCATCAAATTGATTAAATGTGATACGAAAATAATTTTTCTCAATGCAAGAGCTGCTGGGTACAGCTGACACTAACGCAACGCTACTTGCTGTCCAATATTTGCCACAAAGCAGCAGCAACTTCCACAGTCATTACTCTACAACTAATGATTACCAATGTATTTAACTTCCACATATGAAAACAGCCCCCATGCTCTGTCTGCTAAAGGGTTTTTAGGAATAGTTATGACATACAGAGTTCCACACTAGCAAGACCTCCTGTTTCCTCACCTCTCCTTAGAGGACACCAAGAAGCCTATATAGTACGAAAGATCATTTACACACACAGCCACCATGGCTTCACTTAAGACAAATTGTGCCTTATGAATTTGGATGACAGGCTGAGAAAGTTGGGTTGTTCAGCCTGGAGAAGAGAAAGCTGTGGGGAGACCTTAGAGGAGCTTTCATTACTGAAAGGGGCTCCAGGAAAGTTGGGGTGGGGCTCTTGATCAGGGAGTGCAGGGATAGAATGAGGGGATGCATTTTTCAGCTGAAAAAGGGGAGATTGAGATGAGATCTTAGGAAGAAATGTTCTCCTGTGAGGGTGGGGAGGCCCTGGCCCAGGTTGCCCAGAGCAGTGGCGGCTGCCCCATCCCTGGAGGGGTTCAAGGCCAGGTTGGATGGGGCTNAGCATGCACTCCCGAGATCATAAAGTCAATCCAGCTCATTACAGCAAATGTTTTGCTACCAGCTTCCAAACAGCACACGTAAAGCCCACATCAACAAACTCCACGAACATCCCTGCTCCTGAGCTACTACAAGGTGAATGCCCAGCCCAGCCCACAGCAGGCAGCTGTAGGACACCATTTTCTAAACGGTACCTGAACAGATATTACAGACTCCATGCAAACGCACGATCTGCAGCCGATCCCAGCATGCACACCCACCCATGGCTCGCCAGCACCGCCTGCCTGGCCATCTGCCCCGTCCCACCCTGCCTCCACGCCACCTTCACTTCACAGAAGGCCAATTCTGATAACCCCCACCCTCCATGGTCATCGATAAATGAAGCAAGACTGGTTTGTCCTTACTAAGCACCACGCGGACACTAGGTCACTTGAAGGTTGCCCGTTCTTCCCTGCAGCAGGGCCTCCCAAAGAGCAACTGCCCATCCAAACGCAGCCCGTTTTCCTGTTTTTTATATCCATTCAAAGCTGCAGGAACACACTCAGCCTTTGACAATGCCAGCTCGCATGATGAAAGAGCAAAAGTAGTTTGGAGGCTGCAGAATGCCTTCCCTGGGTTTCCATGGAAATAAACGTAGGAAGGGGAGGGGGCTTCGCTAGCAGAGATACATTCAAGCCAGGCTGCACACCAGGAGAAAATGCATATTACTACCACCACCATAATTTTACTTCCATTTACTTTCATTTTCACCAAATTCAATATAGTTAAAAAGCAGGAGATTTCTCTGGGATGTGGAGGGACTCTGTTGGAAAGAAGTGCAGTGTGCAAGCCCTCCAAAGAGGAGCTGGAGACCTGGAACTTATTTACAGCACAGATGGGAATTAATGCTTGATAGCAGTCAAAAATTGGTTAAGGATGAACCAGTTGCAGGTCCGAGGTTGTAGCAAGGATGACTGGTTTCAGGAAAGCTCAATAAGGAGCATTAGCTTATTATACGCAGGGTAGCATTTCCGATACAGACAATCATTGTGCGTAAGATGGAAGAGATCACCTCAATGGTCTTACTGCTATTTACAGAATTGAGAAGAACCTATCAGCAAAAGCAGGGTGGGCACTGTGACTGCTGCTCCACGGCTGCTCCTCTGGCAAAACCCCAATCTCATGCCAGTGCTGCACTCCCCCTCCTTGGGTCTTGTCAGAGTTCCCACCAAATGTCAACCAAAATATTCCACGGTAGGCTGAAGCCTAGCACCAAAACCTCGGCAAGGATGCGTTTGACAGGAACAGTTGGACTTGATGATTTGGTGGGTCTCTTCCGACCTCGTTGTTCTATGATTCTATGAAACAATTTCATCAAATTGATTAAATGTGATACGAAAATAATTTTTCTCAATGCAAGAGCTGCTGGGTACAGCTGACACTAACGCAACGCTACTTGCTGTCCAATATTTGCCACAAAGCAGCAGCAACTTCCACAGTCATTACTCTACAACTAATGATTACCAATGTATTTAACTTCCACATATGAAAACAGCCCCCATGCTCTGTCTGCTAAAGGGTTTTTAGGAATAGTTATGACATACAGAGTTCCACACTAGCAAGACCTCCTGTTTCCTCACCTCTCCTTAGAGGACACCAAGAAGCCTATATAGTACGAAAGATCATTTACACACACAGCCACCATGGCTTCACTTAAGACAAATTGTGCCTTATGAATTTGGATGACAGGCTGAGAGAGTTGGGTTGTTCAGCCTGGAGAAGAGAAAGCTGTGGGGAGACCTTAGAGGAGCTTTCATTACTGAAAGGGGCTCCAGGAAAGTTGGGGTGGGGCTCTTGATCAGGGAGTGCAGGGATAGAATGAGGGGATGCATTTTTCAGCTGAAAAAGGGGAGATTGAGATGAGATCTTAGGAAGAAATGTTCTCCTGTGAGGGTGGGGAGGCCCTGGCCCAGGTTGCCCAGAGCAGTGGCGGCTGCCCCATCCCTGGAGGGGTTCAAGGCCAGGTTGGATGGGGCTTGGAGCCCCTGATCCAGTGGGAGGCGTCCCTGCTCATGGCAGGGGGTGGGACTGGATGGGCTCTGAGGTCCCTTCCAACCCAAACCATTCTATTATTCTATAATTATCTCTTCTTTAAAAGATAGCCTGGCAGGATGAAGCAAAGGGAACAACTAAGGCCAAGAAATTGCAGGAACAGCATATCAGCCTTCTGCAACTGATTATAGACATTTCCTGTAAGATCCTGCCAGAAAAAGAAAGAGAGAGTATTAAATTGCTTGTACGGTGTAACTGGTGTCATAACAACGTTAAACACCCAAATAACTTCATCAACTTAAGTTTGCTGATTTTTCTTCCAATCAAAAAGTTTAATTCAGCAATAAAACTAGATACATCACAGAATCGTGGAACAGCTTAGGTTGCAAGGGACCCCAAAACCCATCCAGTTCCAACCCCTCAGTGCATCAGGTTGCTCCAAGCCCCATCCAACCTGGCCTTGAACGCCTCCAGGGGTGGGGCAGCCACCACTGCTCTGGGTAACCTGGGCCAGGGCCTCCCCACCCTCACAGCAAAACACTTCTTCCCAAAATCTCACTTAAAACTATTCCCCCTCTTTCAGCTTAAGAAACAGTCGGGTTTCCTACAGTGAGAATATGTGTGTGCTGTGGAGCCCAACGATCTGTCCATGCCCCTGGGTGATTCCAGCATCACCAACACAGGCCAGGGTCTCCCCACCTTCACAGCAAAACACTTCCTCCTACGATCTCATCACAATCTCTCCTCTCTGTTAAAAACCATTCCCTTCATCCTGTCTGTGCACTCCCTGATCAAGAGCCCTTCCCCAGCTTTCCTGAAGCCCCTTTCAGTACTGGAAGCTGCTCTAAGGTTTCCCTGCAGCCTTCTCTTCTCCATGCCAAACAATCCCAACCCTCTCAGTCTATCCTTGGATGGGAGTTGCCTCAGCTCTCAGATCATCTCCAGGTACTCTTCTGGGCTCACTCCAACAACTCCATGTCCTTCCTGTGCTAAGGACTCCAGAACTGGACGCAGGGCTCAGATGAAGTCTCACCATGGCAGAGCAGAGGGGCAGAATCCCTTCCCCAGCCCTGCTGGCCACACTGCTTGTGAGGGATCTTCAGATAAGAACTGTTTGACACACTGATTTAATACCACACCTTCAATGAGTGTATTGAATTTCACTGTACTAGTAACATCACTATCATTATTTATGAGACAACCTACAGACAGTACTTATGATTACTTAAGAAGCAAACACCTAGGACAGACTTTAGGCCTATGGCTGCCTGTTCCCTGAATATTCTACACTAGCAACCACGTCAGGGAGTGTCTGGAGAAAAGCCAAGACTGAGCCAGTTAAGAGTGGAGAAAGCCAGGGGCACAGTTAACTCTGGAAATAAAATTGCATGAACTCTATCAGAAATGAATATGAAAGGTGCCAAGTGCCTTTCTCCATTCTCATTTTATTTCCATACTCAGCTTATGCTTTGAAAATAAGAGAACTTACTCGTATCAAGTCATTGCTGCAAGCTTTGCAATATCTTCTAATACATCTAGAAAAAATGAACAGAATTGGAAAGAAGAAACAATAAAATACGGCATTCATGTCTACTCACAGTTGACTTTGCAGCTTCCAGTTTGGTTTTTATCAGGACAAAAACCCATGGACTCATTTCCTCCAGTTTCCAGTGAAACTCATTATTAACACAGAGTTTTAAATAGACCATGACTTCACATGAAAAACAAAGATAGCCTTTGTGCAAGGGCAGATGTAATTGTGAGCTCTGAATGGTGCACAACACTAAACAGCTTTAGCATGAGCAGGAGCCTGGACCTTTTTTTAAAATTTGTGTATTTATATAATTCTTAATTCCATACACACATATGTGTGCACATGTCCAATATACACATACATGTATGTATATACAGCCTGATGCTCATTCTCTTTAACAATTACAAACTTACAAAGAGATAATTTGCTGCTGCCACAGTAATTTTTTGTGATTTATTTTATGCATAATCTCTTTAAGATCAACAGAGATTAAAACTTAGTCACAAATAACACATCAATGAACAAATTTCTTCCAAAGCCTCTGATCTCCACTGCCTCAGCAGATGGTGCTAGAGGAACGTGCTGTTAGCATTCGGGTCTATTAAGTTCTGAAACCATCCCAGTATCAGAGAAAATCCTAGCAGTAAAGACAGGCTGAAAACCCTTTAAATTCACTTATTTTGCCAAATGACTGACAGAGCACTTAATCCATGGACCCTTCCTAAAATAACTCATGAGGTATACCCCACCTTGAGTAGAGGCAGCATTTTCAAAAGCTAGTTTTCCGCCTACTGCCATGTCCCAGACACAGCTGGTCCTGCAGGATCTCACAAAACTAAAGATGAGCCCACCACCACCACCACATGCAGAGGTGGTCACCCCAAACCTCCCCTCAGTGCAGAGCTGGGGAGTCATCATCTCCTCCATGCAGCAGTAAAGCGGGATGTTGCACTGGGACGTGCATCAGTGGGTACAGGAGGATGTGAGGAGGGGAAGGGAAGGAAGGAGCAGAAACGAGAATCTCTGCAATTAGCTCTCTCTACACAAATATATACACAAATATATACACACAAAAAATACATATAGTGGTATTTGTATGCCTTCTCCTAAGTAACCAGCGACAGGATGAGGGGAAATGGCCTCAAGTTGTACCAGAGGGGATTGAATTGGACATCAGAAAAAATTCCTTCACTGACAGAGTGGTGAAGTACTAGCAAATGCTGCCCAGGGCAGCGGTGGAGTAAACATCCCTACAGGTGTCCAAAAAATGTGTAGATGTGGCACTTGGGACATGGTTTAGTAGGCACGGAGGGGTTGTGTTGGTAGTTGGACTGGATGAACTTGAGGTCTTTTCCAACTTCAAAGATTCCATGATACTATGCATGATGCAAATAACCCACCATCTGCATTTCTATTGATTAACATGGGGTTTGGAAGATGTGGGAAGTGGAATGCCAATGCATGCTTTGGGTAAGACTGCTCTAATAGCAGCAGCTTTGGACAAGCATCTAGTTTTAATTTCTGTTTTACTCCAAAAGCCCCTCCCCTAAAGGAAGGCAGAGCCCAGCAAGGCATGCACTGTACAAATAGTAAAAACAGTCTTTGTTCACAGTCCAAACAAAGAATGCTTGAAAATGAAAGAAAAGGAAAAAAAAAAAAAAAAGAAAAGGAAAGCGTTGCTAAGGTTTCACAGCAGGAAGAGCTCCAGAGCAAGGACTCCTGGCCAGTGCCCATCCGACCATGCTCTGCCGCCCCATCCAGCACCAGTGGCTGAGCTGGTACCATCAGTCCAGGAAAAAGAAAGGTAAACGGGAGCTTTGTTTTCCCACTCCCTAAAGCAAATACATGAAGTTCATGTATTCCTGACACACACCATTCCTCACTGGCACACGGGAGAAGCAGGGAAATCCTGGTGGGAATCCCCAGCCAAGATACTGGCAGAACACGGCTGGCACTACAGGAAGCAAATCCACACATCAGTCACAGTCCAACACAAACACCATCATAGAACTATGCGATGCTTTGGGCTACAAGGGACCTCAAACATTTCTTCCTAACATCTCATCTCAAATTCCCTCTTTCAGATGAAAACTGTTCCCCTTCATCCTATCTCTGCCCTCCCTGATCAAGAGCCCCTGTACAGCTTTCCTGGAGCCCCTGTCAGTGCTGGAAGCTGCTCTGAGGTCTCTGCACAGCCTTCCCTTCTCCAGGCTATACAGCCCCACCTTTCTCAACCTGCCTTCATACTCGTGCTCCTGCCCTCAGATCATCTTCATGACCACTTTTGGACTCACTCCAACAGATCCATGTCCTTCTCCATGTAATTCTACAGGAAAAACCCATCAGGCAGCAGGCAGAAAACAGACATTATGCAAAGAAGTTACCATCATGATAGCATCTCACGCAATAAGTAGTAAAAAGAGCACAGTACTCTACCACACAGATAGGGCAGTATTGAGCCGTGACTGTATTTGCAAAGAAACCCTTCCCCTAAAACACTTAAATTAGCGCTTCCTAGGAAATCTTCAAGTCTCTCAGTGAATGGGCTTCCTGCAAATTCTGTGCTGAAGCAGGGTCACCCACGGCTGCTGTTAGTTGTAAGGTCTTGTCCTTCACAAGTAGAGGGCATTGGTTTTGCTTTCAAAGCTCTATTAAAGGTATCCATTGGCACATGGAAAGGGCACCGGGGGTCACGTATAGATTTATAGCAAAGTTATGTCATCACACAGAAGAGAAAATGTGTTTACATAAGGATCTGTACATGAACATGGGATGCTTTAAACACAGGCCGACTCTTGTCCACATATCAAAATAGTCAGAGAAATGGAAAGGCTTAATTGCACTAATTTAACTGAACTACCAGCTATTTTCCACAAGTAGAGGTGACAGAACCTCACAATTCTCCTCTGGGCTTGTTTCAGGCTCAGTATGAGCACCTCCCACTGCACAGGCAGAGCGCTATGCTGCTTCCCTCTAATTAAACACCCAACCAGACCCTAGAGGGTGGCTACTTTCTCTTACTCTGTTTTCTAATTGATTTACAAACAACAAAAATGGTGTTCAACAAATTACTCTGTGGAAATTTGCACTGGAACAAAGAGACCATGATTATATCAGCAATTTTAGGATGGACCATTACTCCACTTCAGATTTATGAAAAAAAACCCCACTTTTGCATTCAAAGCTTTCTTCTGCAGCTTTTGCAATTATCTGTACATGTGTATGCCTTCATGTAAAACAAAGCAAAGGTCTTCTTTTAATTTCCTGCTGCATTTTATCCTTTGCTGTAAAGCAAAAGGTTACAATTCACTCAATTGCTCATTTCTCTACCAGCCTTCAGAGGTACAAATGACCCAGTTTCCTTGCCAGGAACTGGCAGCAGCAGACTTGCCTGGCATGGCAAATCAGCACAGCTTGCTCAGCAAAGAAGTAGTTCAAACTGTATGGATACAAATGACAAAAAATACATAAACTGGGGGATCTCTCGTCATTTCTGTATTGCACTAACCAAAATTCAGTGCCTGTGTCACAATCTGTAAAATTACAATTAAAAAAAATCCATTCAAATAGTTTCTAGAGCCTTCACTGTGGATTCTGTAATGTGTTCAATCATAATTAATCAGGCTGGCTGATAATTGTATTATATAGAAGACTTGAAAAAGAACACCTTTAAGATCCCGTGCAGGGAGAGGAGTTGGACTCGATGATCCATGTGGGTCCCTTCCAAATCAGGACACTCCAAGATTCTATGACTTTACAAAGTAACATTTCCATTGCCCTGCAATACTACATTGGTTACAGAAATCCAGTCACCTCCAGGCTGAGATTTAGAAGGTTTTTGCTTATAGGAACTAGACAGAGAAATGGAATACAAACCAACGGAGTGGATTCGCTGATGTTCAGAGCTGCTGTTCTGCAGTATCCAGACAGGGTGCCAAGCACAGCTGCTCAGAAAAGACCTGTTCCATGACAATTGGTTGGACTTGATGATCTCAAAGCTCATTTCCAACTACATGATTCTATGACTTTATGACCAGTGCCTGGCCCAAGATGCCTTGGACCCAGCACAAGTCAAGGATGTGCAGAAGGATTTTATTATCTTCTTTTTTGAATAGCCATGAAACTGGCTATTCCTGCCTTGAGTAAAAAAATCACCAGCCCTTTTTGTCTTGCACCAACTTGCCTATTTTATGGCACCAAAGGATTCCATTTTGCATGTGGTTCTTATCAGCACAGGTTCTTGCATGGATTTAAACGACTGCTACGAGAAAGTCAAAGTGCTTTGTGCTCCAGCTCCTTGCCAAGACGTTTGGATTGGGCTGGCTATTGGGTTTTTGTCTGTACAGATGACATGCTTTAGACAAACATTTGGCAATGCCTTCTTGGCTCAAGAAACCCATTTTCCAAAGGAAATAGTTTTCCATATTGCTTGAAAGAAAAAGGATCTCTGTCTGAAAAAGGCAGAAAACTACTGTACTGTTTACAAAACAAAATAGTACTTGGATCCACTGGACTACAAGAAAAAAAAACAACATGAAGGCACAAGTGAAACAAGGAAAGGAAAAACAGCATATTCAACAGTAACCAAATCATGAAAGGGTTTGGATAGGAAAGGGCCTCAAAGCCCATCAGTTCCAACCCCTGCCCTGGGCAGGGACACCTCCCACTGGATCAGGGGATCCAAGCCCCATCCAATCTGCCCCTGAACCCCTCCGCGGATGGGGAAGCCACCACTGCTCTGGAAAGCCTGGGACAGGGCCTCACAGCAAAACATTACTTCTCAACTTCTCACTTAAAACCGTTTACCCTCTTTGAGCTTAAGAAACACATAGGTTTCCTACAGTGAGAAAACCTGTGTGCTAAGGAGGTCAATGAACTGCCCATGCCCCTGGGTGATTCCAGCATCACTATATCATAGCATCTCTGAGCCAACTTGACTGCTGTCCCTGTTGAACTCTTCCCCAACCTATAAACACACATGTAAGCTCAAGTTGGTATTAAGCTAAATACTGTGTTGCCTTATATGCCTGTAGTTCTACCTGGCTTCTGAATCTCCTCAGAACCTGTTTTAGTCAAAAAGAAAATTAATTTTTACATTCTCTTTTGAACCTGTCAGTAGAACATCTTGAGAAGATGCTGCAGTGTTTTGTAAAACAAAACACATTGCTTTGATGTTAAAAAGGACAAGGGGCTTTCCTACCCCTTTCAGCAAGCCTGGCACAGTGACCATGAGATGAGCACCTCTGCTTGAGGACAGGCATGGGGTTGTACAGCCTGGAGAAGAGAAGGCTGCGAGGAGACCTTAGAGCAGATTACAGTAACCAGAGGGGCTGCAGGAAAGCTAGGGAGGGGCTTTTAATCAGGGAGTGCAGGGACATGATGAGGGGAAGGGTATTCAGCTGCAAGAGGGGAGATTGAGATGAGATCTTAGGAAGAAATGTTCTCCTGTGAGGGTGGAGAGGCCCTGGCACAGGTTGCCCAGAGCAGTGGTGGCTACCCCATCCCTGGAGGGGTTCAAGGCCAGGTTGGATGGGGCTCAGAGCCCCTGATCCAGTGGGAGGCGTCCCTGCCCATGGCAGGGGGTGGGACTGGATGGGCTCTGAGGTCCCTTCCAACCCAAACCATTCTATTATTCTATAATTATCTCTTCTTTAAAAGATAGCCTGGCAGGATGAGGCAAAGGGAACAACTAAGGCACAGCAGAAGGCCAAGAAATTTCAGGAAAAGCATATATGGGTTATCAATACTGAATGAACAGATGTATTTTATACATATATTAAAACTGCATGTAACCAGGTAGGTCTGGAAAGGAGAACCATGAGGTTTCTTCAGACTTCCCAAGCAAATAAAAAGCTTTACTATTTTTTGAAGAAGGAAGAAATATTTTGCTGTGAGNGGGTATTCAGCTGCAAGAGGGGAGATTGAGATGAGATCTTAGGAAGAAATGTTCTCCTGTGAGGGTGGGGAGGCCCTGGCCCTGGTTGCCCTGAGAAGCTGTGGCTGCCCCATCCCTGGAGGGGTTCAAGGCCAGGCTGGCTGGGGCTTTGAGCACCCTGATCCTGTGGAAGACTGGGTTGGAACTGGATGGACTTTGACATCCCTTCCAACTCAAACCACTCCATGATTTCATGATTCTATGACAGGGACCCAGGATTGTTGTCAATCCCACAAGCACATTGTGACGTGGCTCATACATAACCCCACAAACACAGTAAGCGCACCTCAGGCAGTAATAATCTGCTGTGATTTATTAAGATGAGCTTCAGCAGATGTTTAATCAAGGTTGAGGTTATCATCAATAAATTTGTCATGCTCGTTTAGCTTCGCTTCTAATTAGGGATGCATGCACTCCTATCGGCTCATTTCAAACCGCATTTGAACACAATGTTTAAAATTTCAGCTTGGTGAGAATTCCTGCTTTATATTCTCGGTGTAATTCCTCTACAGGGTTTTGAGACAAAACTTAAAAACACAACTGGACTCATTGCAGTGTCTCCTTACACTGCTAAGCCCATCAGAAGGAGAATGGTTTTGTGATCACTTGGTGTGATGGAGTCCTGGTACCTTTGGAGACTTTATTGCACAGTGATTACAAACTGACAGTAATTACAAATATGGGGATGGGTCAGATACCACTTTATGAATGCAAAACACTCTTCAGTACACACCCTTCCGTGCCAGCCAAGGCATGATGCAAAGGCAAAGGAAGGTGGTTAAGTTCTATACCAGTACAGAACTGGGCTTTCTGGAGAAAGAAACACTACTGGTCAGTTCCAAGCACTTGATGTGAGAGCATTTCCTGAGACAACAGGCTCACAGCAGACCCTGCTGACCTTCTGCATATGTAAAGAAGGAAATACAAATAAGTTGCCTTGGAAAATAAGCAAGTACAGGCATGAGTTTACATTTTCCATTGGGAGAAGAAACACAGTTCACTTTTTTGTGGCCCAAACCCTATTATTTCAAAAGCAGCACCTGATAAAAAAGTTAGATTAATCTTAAAGCTTTGGATTAAAACCACCAATGAGGTGCGTTACTTCCCAAATTACATGTAACCAATGCTGCTGCTTAGGCAGAGCCCCTCAGTATTGTGTTCTGCAGAGGGCAAAGAAAAAGAGGGAAGAGAAAAAGCTGCAACAAAGTAAGGTATTTGGCAGCAGTAGGATTACTTCATATAAAATTATGCATTACACTCACAATCACTAATGCTTTGTACACATGTATAAGCTTCCTGAATACCACACGGTTTGAATTAAATGCAGTCTCTCTCACACTTCCTTCTCTCTGGTTATGAATTGCTGCTTAGGATGCACAGTGAGAACCAGGGGTGCACACAGAGGCACTGCTGAGATAAGTATGGAATGACCACGAGGCTGTGGGTGTACACACCTCCAGGATGTGACGGAGAGAGACCAAACTCCACCTTCTGGTGCTCACCCCATGTTCAGTACTTGACGGTGTGAGGCCAGGTTGATAACAAACCTCACCCAGAACCCTTTACAACACATTTTTGTATTGACCTAGGAAAAGAAATATTACTACAGCAAAATGTTCCAGCTCAACTACCTGCTCCATTTCCTACATGAATAAAACCAGATGTAGGAAGATGTCTGCTAACCCTAGATTGGAATCCTTCAGCTTATCACCCTCCCAGAGCCCAGCTCAGTACTAGTGCAGAATTTAACCACCTTCCTTTGCCTTTGCATCATGCCTCGGCTGGCATGGATGAGTGTATGCTGAAGAGCACTTTGCATTCACAATGTGGTATCTGACCCATGCCTATATTTATAATTACTGTCAATAGTGTGATAAAGTCTCCAAAGATACCAGGACTCCACTGCACTGATGGGTTACAAAACCACTCTCCTTCTGACAGGCTTAGCAGCGTAAGGATACACTGCGATGAGTGCTCTGCTCCCACCATTAACCTCACACCACACAGGACGATCATTTCTGACTACAGCTCAGCACAAGGTGATGGTGACTGTAATTTGATCTTCTGCACGCTTCTGTTCAAAGCCTTTAGAGAAAAGTCGCCCCTCAATTTCTGTTTTCTTATGGGCGCATAGGAAGAACCCAAGCAGAGCACAGGGACATTTGAGGCACATACCCAACATTTTACAAGCACAATTCAAAAACACTTCAGAAATGAAACGTTCTGGATGTTACTTTTTAAAAAGCAACAAAGGAATACAGACGTTTTAATGCAAACTCACTCAGCTTCTCATCTCTAAGCATCAAGTGTCATCTGGTGGACTGACACAGAACTGCACTGGAAGGAACTTTTCCTCATTTCACTGGGGAAGTAAAAACAAATTGAGCAAACTTATTTACCTATAACCTCAGAGACGCAAATAACTGAAGTACAAACCTCTGTTAGGTGCAGGTTTAGAAGAGGGAGGAGCTAGATGAGGCAGGGGATTGCCCTGTTTTGCTCCACGCTTGTGTGGCCCTACCTTAAGCAGTGGGGGCAGTTCTGGGCAAAACAGGATAAAAAGGATCTGAAGATATTGAAGAGCAAAAGGGAAGCCACATGAGGAGCAGCTGAAGTCACTGGGTCTGTTCAGTCTGCAGAAGAGGAGACTGAGAGGAGACCTCATTGTGCTCTGCAGCTTCCTCACAAGGGGAGGAGAAAGAGGAGCAGGTGTAGAGCACTTCTCTCTGGTGACCAATGACAAGACCCAAGAGAATGGCAGGAAGGTGTGCCAGTGGAGGGTTAGGTTGGACATTAGGAAAAGATTCTTCCCCCAGAGGGTGGTGGAGCACTGGAACAGCTCCCAGGGAAGCAGTCACGGCACCAAACCTGACAATATTCCAGAAGCCTTTGGCCAAGGTCCTCAGCCCCACAGTGTGGCATTCTATGATTCAATGATCTAGGGATTCGATGGACTTCTGTCACTTAAATTTGGGAAACTGAAGCTATTTATGGTTTACTGTCCAAAAGTATTCAGAAAGCTACTAAAAAGCTGTGCACATCCAGCAAAGACATAAAAACCCCCAAAACCTAAAGCCTTAGTCCAATCAGTTTGGGTTTTTTTCAAATGCAATCTAGATGTGTAAGCACCTGAATCCAAAAGTGGAGCTCTAACGGAAACCAGTCTCTGTGGGAGAGAGAGCAAACTGTTCCCACATGGGGAAAAAGAAAAGAACAAAAAATCAGAGGCCTTAATCAATGCCAACATGTATGTTGCAATGCTTTAAATAAAAGACAAAATACTAAGCTAGAAATCAAACTTATTTCTTTCTGTACCTTTTCAGCAAACAGTGTGGTCTGCTCTCTCTAACCCAAGATTATCTCCAGCACTGTGAGTTTAAAAAATACATATCTCCTTTCTTATTGCTGAAGTAAAAGACCAACGCAGGAAGAGAAGACACAACAAACTTGTAATGAAGCTATGGAGAATAAATTAATAAATAATTAAATAAATACACAGACACATTGCCTTTGACAGAACACCACCACCAGATGAGCTTCTATCTGTTTTAATGCTTCAGCATTAAATATGAACACATTGCTTTAAAGACTCTGATTTGGAAATACATTGTTTAGCAAACTTGATCAGCAAACCATGGGGCAGACACACTGAGGAAACACTTAGGTTTTTAGGAAGAGTGTTAATCACATTACAAAGTAGAAAAATCAGCAGTATCTCCCCAGCCTTTCAAGTGATTTCATCACTCATCGTGAAAGATCATGGTTACTGATGGCACTAAAGCAACTTTGAGCTGTTCGAACTCACTGCAAAGCCTGATTGCCAGGGCAGGTAACCCAGCCTCCACGACACAGTTCTGTGTGCCAAGGTCTACACTAGTCAGACTCCACCAAGTTCAAGAGTTAATCCAAAGTTTCCTTCATAAGCAAAGCACACATTTTGGATACAGAACCAATGCACTCTGATGTTCCTTTCCTCTGCAAGACCAAAGGTTTGGGTAGAGAACACTGGTCAAGACTCAGCATGAGCCGAGTTTCTTTCATGAGCTTCTTTCGAGCTCCCAGCTCACCTCACCCCACTGTGCCTCGGTTTGCAGCTCGAAAGAGTCTCAGAGCACTTGACCTGTACCCCCTTCAGAGGAAGTGAAATGCAAAGAGGCACTCAGGGAGTGCATCGAGCACACAAAGGCAGCTCACAGGCATTAGGTCGGCAGGGCCCACTGAGGGATTCAAACACACTCAGTGCAGATGCAGTGTCCTCAGAGCAAGCTCCCTTCCACAGATCCACCTCTATAGACTGTATATATTGTGAATGTAGACATAGTCAGCATAAGCTATTTTTCCTTTCTTTGATATTGTTAACGTAAATGTTTTACCTGAGCAAAACCTAAAAACATACCACTAAGCATTAAAAACTAAAAATATACCCTAATAAAGATAATAGCAGGAACAAAAAATAACAGGAACAAAGTTGCCCCATCAACTGTATATGTGCTTCCCAATCCAGCCAAACCAAGGCTTCCCTCAAACCTGACATGAGAGAGAAGCCGATCACTGCAGCTCTTCTTCAGACAAAGGCCAGGCTACTCAGGAGGAGGTGAGTCCAACCTTCTCACAAGGCTCAAAAAACATTTGTCAGGGACAACTTACCACCGCATCCCAAGTCCCAGCTGCCGCTGACAGGTGTCAATGCCAGAGACCCCTGCCTGCATGGCAGACTGTGTTTACACACTCTACACAGAATCAAAACCTTAAAGCCTATCCAAAACTGCAAAGTTCTTCATTCAAACTGCTGCCTTGCCAGTAACAAGCTTGGCTAGACCTGACCCAGGCTTTTAGGCAGCCTTAAAGCTAAATCTTGCAAGGCCAGCAGTGTTTTCCACTCACTTCAAGTAACCTAATCCTCCTTTTTCAGACTCCAAATAATGTCCTCAACTGCCCCAGACCAGGTAAGGGAGAGACAAAAGGCTTCAAAAGATCAGAGGAAACAACACCAACCTCCTTCCGGACCTCCTCAATAGCTGTCAGATAACCAGCTGAGCTGATGAAGACCAGAAAGCATCGCTTCAAGGCTCAATTCAGAGTTAGCTGGTCAACATTAAAATTAAAGTGCAAGTACTGTTACAGCTAAAGGTTCCAGTCATTGTATCATACAGTGTCTACTTGAAACAGGACTAGATTCTGGTTCTCCTGATTAAAAACTGCCAAGTGACGGAGTGTAAAGCATGCTCTGCCTGCAGGAAGAGCTAAAAGGACAGTCATGAGGAGCGCCTTGCCTCCTGGGAACCTCTTCATATCACGTCCAAGTGAGCTGGGTGACAACTAAAGTACTTCAGGTAAGTCAGAAGGTTAATTTTTTAAATAATCATTTAACTGCCCCACACACATACCCCTGGTGCTCACCAAAGTGATGATACAGTCTTGTTGATATGAAGACAGATACTAGGAGCAAATGTTTTGCTCCGAGTGTGGGAGGCCCTGGCCCAGGTTGCCCCATCCCTGGAGGTGTTCAAGGCCAGGTTGGATGGGGTTTGGAGCAACCTGATCCAGTGGGAGGTGTCCCTGCCCATAGCAGGGGGTCAAAACTGGGTGGGCTTTGAGGTTCCTTCCAACCCAAACTATTTCATGATTCTGTGATTCTATAAAATGCTCCTCACTCTGCACATAGGGTAGAAGAAGCACTCCCTCATGAACTGCAGTGCAGTGATGGTGCCAGAATCAAGTTCTGTTATGGCTCCAGGCCCTAGAATGCTGTAACACAGTGCCAAGTAAAGCCACTTCAGTGCGGCTTCTACATACCCCATTAGGGATTGCAAACCCTGTGTTTAGGGGCATGGAAAGAAGCTGAGAGATTTACGAGAATCAGCATGGTTATATCTAGAGTTTCCTACAACACCCATTTTTTCCAGCAGAGGAGATCTGTGGTCTCCGGAGGACTCAATAAAATGCCATATCATTCAATACAAACAGACAGAACTCCACCATGGAACTAGTTTCCAGTTAAAGAAATCTTCTGACATCCATCTCACAGATTTCTTGAATACACATCTTTCTAGCGCTGCCTTTATTGCTGGCACCAAGCGTGCTGCCTGCCAGCACAGCAGTAACTCAGCACTGCACTGGGGCAGGGGGCATTCCCATCAATATTAACAGTTGAGAGATCCCTGCGACACCAGCAGAGCACTTGTGAACAGCTGCAGAGATGCAGCAAATGCTTTTCTTCTCTTAGACTTGTTGAGCTTTGTCAGATGCCAAGACAACCTCTGCTACAACTGTGATTTCCTGCAACAACCCTAGAAGTGTTTCAGGAGTCCACAGCTCAGAGTACTCCCCAGTGAACAACAGCATTGCAAAGCAAAGCTCCATTCTTTGGCAGAACCCAAATCCACCCACTTTTCAGCTTTTCCTGTGAGGGTGGGGAGGCCCTGGCCCAGGCTGCTCAGAGAAGTGGTGGCTGCCCCATCCCTGGTGGTGTTCAAGGCCAGGTTGGATGGGAGGTGTCCCTGATCATGGCAGGGGGTTGGAAATGAATAGGATTTAATGCCAAACCCTTCTATGACTGTACAATCTAACTTTTCCCATCATCCTCATAACTAACTCTGATACATCTTCCAGCCACAGATACCTCTGCTGTAATTTTCTTTCATCTCCCAAGTCCAAAGGAACGCAGTTTTTCTAGGTATACCCAGGTACTTCATAAGCAAAACCCCACATGGAGACTCTTCAGCTCATTTTGTACTGTAATGGCTTTGCATCTATCTGATAAAGAGGAAAATGAAGGGGAAAAAATAAATTTTGCTCCTACTTTCATTTTCCTACTGGAACAAGGGCATAGCAGACAGTGAACATTTGTCCCTGTTGTTTCCTGCTCTTAATGATCAAAGTCCATTGTGCCACTTGACCAATTAAACCCATACTGAGTCTGTAATTAGAAAGGATAGTAGACACCCAGCTTCTAATCACTTGGGGTTTATTTTCTAATGACATCAATATGTTAAAGATAATAATTAACCCTAGATCATAAACATCAACAATACTCTACAACCTGTATCATCAAACACTTTTTAAACTAACTTAAAAGTTACCCATCATTTGAACACAAAGTAGAGAAAGCCCATGCCATGGTCTAAAGGGACCTCTCAGTTTTGCTCTGATCTCTGAGCACGCTTATGACCTAAACCTGTGTAAAATGAATACTGAATTTCTTACAAAGCTGTATATAACCGCACAGGAGCACAATGAATCCCCATGAACTCTGAAGAACCTTTTTTTTTTCTTTCCCCTGTGACAAGACACTGGTAAATATTTTATCTTCTGCTGTACTGGATCTATGCAGGCTGCCTACAGCACCCAAAATTGAGTATCAGGGTTTGGTTTTGAACTATCAGCCTAAAAAACATGAAACAAAAATGTGCAGAGTAGGATGTGTTTCACTCTTAATAATAATCACAGAATCACGCAACAGTTTGAGTTGGAAGGAGAACCCTGCCATGGGCAGGGACACCTCCCACTGCATCAGGGGCTCAAAGCCATATCCAACCTGGCCTTGAACACCTTCAGGGATGGGGCAGCCACCACTGCTCTGGGCAACCTCAGCCAGGGCCTCCCCACTCTCAGAGTAAATGCTGAAAAATAGGGGGATTTGGATTCTGCCAAAGAAAGGAGCTTTGCTTTGCAAGCGGCTGAGGGCTCTGGGGCTGTATAGTCTAGAGAAAAGGAGGCTGAAGGGAGACCTCATCGCTCTCTGCAGCCCCTGGAAAGGAGGTTGTGCTGAGGTGGGTGCTGGGCACTTCTCCCAAGTAGCAAGAGATGGGATGATAGGAAATTGCCACAAATTGTGCCAGGGGAGGTTTAGGTTGGATATTAGGAAACACTTCTTCACACAAAGGGTTCTGAGGCACTGGAACAGCTGCCCAGGGAGGTGGTGGAGTCCCCATATCTGGAGGTGTTTAATAGATTTGGACAGTTGTAGTACAGTTGGACTCGATGATCTCAAAGGTCTTTTCCAAACAACTACTCTATGATTCTATGAAACGAGACTCAAAACCTGCTTTTGAGTTTACCTTCACATTTCTTTACGGAAGGAGTGGTGAAACACTAGCAGAGTCTTCCCAGAGAAGTGGTGGGGTCACCATCCCTGGGAGGTGTTCAAACAACATGTAGACGTAGCAGCTAGGGACAGCATTTAGCAGGCACAATGGAGTTGGGCTGAACGTAGGACTGGATGATCTTAAAGGTCTTCTCCAACCTCAGTGATTCTGTAATTTTATGATTCAATTTGGAGGACAGTAAAAGGAAACAATTTGAATTTAAACACACAGTTATTTTTACATGGTGAGTTTGACAAATGTTGAGGGAAGGAAGAAACTGCAGGTGTTTGCATCATCCTTCTGGAGAAGTTCCTGCACTAGGAATGGGCTGGGACGAGGGTCTGCCAGATGGAGCACTAATCTGCTGGCTGGGTCCAAATATTTAGAAGACAATTATCAGCACTGAAAAACAACCCGGAAGGAAGGAAGTCTTTTTCCAACTTCACAAACCAAAAACCACACGAGATTTAATTTCAATAGTCAACAAATTCTGAAAACACATTTAAATTGGTTTTAGCCCTTATATTGGGCCTCATAGCTTGAAGAGAGAGCAATGACACTGACCCCCTTATACCAGCTTTAAGTAAGAGACCAGATATGTCAGTATTTTTACTTAATGTGCTACTTATTTCATCTGGGGCACAGCACCGAAAACTGCCATTCTACAGACACTGCTAAGCTCTCCAAAATTCTGCTTGCAGAAGCTCACAGCCAAGTCTCTGCTCCAAACCCCATATAAATCGGCCTTTATCAAGACTGCCATTAAATAACTGGAAAAATAACAATGCTGAAAAACGCAGACTTCCAGTTTTTGTTGTCTTTTTGTTTAAACAAACTAGCTCAAATCCTGCAATTGTGAGGTCCAGCAAGGAGCTCTTAAAAATACATTTAACATATTTGAAAAGGAGAAATAAAAAAAGCAGACATTACTATTTAACCCAAGCACCAATACTGGCAAGTTTAAATGAAGCTTCCAGATCTCCGTAGCGGTTTGAGTGCACTGCCCGAGTGCAGGGAGAGCAGACGAACTCAGAAACAATTGGAAGCACCAGAAAAAGAGAAGGCAGCAATTTTCACCACTGAAAACCAAAACCAACAAAAATCAGAGCCAAAACAAGAAATCTATCTAGAATCATAAAACAGTTAAGGTTGGAAAGAAACTTGAAGATCATCCACATCCAGTTTCTGCACGTTTCTAGCATAGAAAAACCAAACTTATTTGCCAGATACAGTCCTTAGGAAAAAAAAAATCTGTGAGTTACATTTCCTTTATTCTGGACATACTGTACAGCATTAATTACACATTCATGCAAAAGCCACATTGCCATGACTGTATTACCTAGTCGCAATACCATCTAAATACAAATATAATAAAGAAGCACTGCATATAAATCTAACAGTAACTTGAACATCAACACCCATATTTCCAGTCCAGGTTCCTTTTTGCATAAGCAGTCTTCAAACCATCTCCCTTCCTTTATCAGATGCAATATGACTGATCTGATCCCTTTCTGTACTGTTTATCCACTGGCACTAAGACATCCAAGAAGAATCAATGCCTGCGGAAAGGACTGCCAACTCCAGCTCTTCAGACAAGGCTTTATCTCACGCTATCCCACGTTAATCCCTGTCTGTGTGACTCCCTTCAATATGTGGCAACTGAAGTAGCAGAGGTAAAAATGTAACATTCCTTTGGGTCATGTCTTTTAACATCAAGGTGGCTGAAAACCTAAAACCCACCCTGCATACTCTGCTTCTAATGGAAAAAAATGGAGTCTTCCCTTGTGCGCTATCCAGCCAGACTGACAAACAAGGATTTGGATTTCCAGGTCTGCTGTACACCTTGTCAGCACAGGGACACCACTGCAGCCTCCATCATTAACTTAAAACAACCACCTTAAACTCCCACCAGATTTACAAAACCAAAATGGAAGTTCCAGAACTGAGTTCCATTTGAATTGCTCCCCTTTTATACCTGTGCTGCCTTGGAAAACTCTAACCAACAGTCGAAAAACAAAAGCTGTAGAATTCTGGAGGTCTACACACTCCATTCCCAGGCTCCTTGACCTTGCTTCCACCCTACGTAGGCTTCCTTTCTTGTGTTTAACTTTGTCCAGCAGTTCCTCGTTCATCCATACAGGTCTCCTGGTGGTTTTTTGCCTGACTTCCTCTTTTTCGGGATGCTTTGCTCCTGAGCTTGGAGGAGGTGATCCTTGAATACTAACCAGCTCTCTTGAGCCCCCCTGCCATCTGGTGCTTTATCCCATGGTACCTTACCAAGTAGATCCCTGAAGAGACCAAAGCCTGCTCTCCTGAAGTCCACGGTAGTGGGCTTGCTGCACACCCTCCTCACTCCTAAGGATCTTGCACTCCACCATTTCACGGTCCCTGCAGCCAAGGCTCCCCCTGAACTTCACATTCCCCACCAGCCCTTCCTGTTAGTGAGAACAAGGTCCAGCATCACAATCCTCCTTGTCAGCTCTTCTATCACATGGAGAAGGAAATTTCCGTCAATGCATTACAGTAACCTGCTGGATTGTTTCAACTCTGCTGTGTTGCCCCTCCAACAGATATCAAGGTGGTTACAACTTCCATTATACTCCACAAAAAGAGTATTCTAAGGCCTGCAGTGCAAACGATGACTTTGCAGTATTTTTAGCAACTGAGGTACGTGACATTTGGACAGCTTTAATGTTTCAAAAGACAGATCAATGTAACATACAGATTTACTAATCAAATGGATATTAAGACAGAAACCTCATTTTTTCCCCACTACATGGTGAAATGAACACTCATTTTTCAGTGCAAAGTACCTGAGGATGCCCAACCCAAGGCAATAACAATGACTGATTTCATTATTTATCACATAACCACAAGCAGAATTCTGCAAGCAACACCCAAGTCTACCTGCTCAGATTTAACATATTTGATCGCGTTTTTCCAGTAACAAGATAGAGGAACAAATTCAGGGGTGGGGGAACACCAAGGGGAAGCTGTACAATTATGTAGTAATCAGAACTGCACACATATGGTCTATCTAAGCCTCAGGGCTTTGGGTTTAAAACCAAAAGTTTCAGAGACCATGTTCGTAATCTGGCTATGAGAAGTGTCTGATGACCAACACTGAGAAGCGACACAAGGTTTATTGATTTTTATTGCAGATGCCACTACACAAACACACCCTGGAAAAAGAGGTCAGGAATATCCTGAAGGTACCACAGCACTGCAAGGCATCAGGACAGGCAAAACACCAAGAGCAGTGCAGAAAGGCAAAAGCAAGCAGGAGGCTGATATGAGCCTCACCAGTAGCACAGAAAGGTTCCTCAGACGTCCCGGAGTGGGACAAACAGGTGACTCAACCAGAGCCTGAGGTTCATCCAACCATGCTGATGAAATGAATCAGGAGACAAGATAATCCAATGTGTTTGTCAGATTTGGAAGATACTCTTAGCAGCTGATACCTGTATGGTTGGGAAACCCAAACAATAAACAGGAAAGTGATTCTACCCCTGCACTGGTGAGGCCACACCTCAAATACTGTGTTCAGTTTTGGGCCCCTTACTACAAGAAAGACATTGAGGTCCCGAAGCACATCCAGAAAAGAACAAAGAAGCTAGTGAAGGGGCTGGAGAACAAGTCTTATGAGGAGTGATTTAAGGAACTGGGGTTGTTTAGCCTGGAGAAGAGGAGACTGAGGGGAGACCTTATCACTGTGTATGACTGTCTGAATGGGGTTGTGGTGAGGTGGGTGTTGGTCTCTTTGCCCAAGTGATAGGACATAGGACAAGAGGGAATGGTGTCAAGCTGCACCAGGGCAGGTTCAGATTGGACATTTGGAAAAATTTCTTTACTGAAAAGAGTTCTCAGGCACTGGAACAGTTGCCCAGGAGGTGGCTGAGTCACCATCCCAGGAGGTATTTAAAAGACGGGTAGATTAAGTGCAGGGATATGGTTTAGTACTTGGCAGGTATGGTTGGACTTGATGATCTCAAAGGTCTTTTCCAACCTAGTGATTCAAAAATTCTATGAAAAGCAAAGGTAGTGGAAACCAAACAGCCATGTTTAAAACCTGGGCTCATGCAATTTAAGATCTTTAAGTGCATTTCAACAAGGCATTCCCAAACTACAGGCATCACCTACAGCTCCTGGGTTCCTGAACTCCCCCGCAAGCAGAAAGCACATTGACCTGTGGAGGCTAATGCTGCATGAACAATCGTTAAGCATGATTGTACTCAGTTTTCAGCAGTGGTTTTTTTGGAAGCCTAATTTGACGAGGAAGGAGGAGAGAAGAGGGAGTATCAAAATGGTGCACACAGCTGGAGGCAATGTACCTGCAGGTTCCTCCTTGCTTTAGGGGAGAGTTAGCTTAAATTATAAATGCAAAATTTTGCCTGTGCACACAGCAGCAAGGCCAAACATCTGCTGCCTCTCCAAGTTTATTGTCAAAATACAATGCTTAACACTTTGAATAGAAAAGTAAAACAGTGGCACCATTGTGGATATATTTTCTCAGCAACTAGAAATGAACTTTTTTTGTATAATATGCACTAACAATCCTGGGTCTGTTACCACCCACAAGAAAATGACTGTTTCAGTGGAGGCCGTGAGTTTCTGTGAGTTTATGAACTCTCCTGCTTTAAGACACAACGCAATTTTTACAATTGGGTGGGAGGGGAAGAAAGAGGAAGAAAAAAGAAAAACAATACCACCTTTTGGCATCCATAACCATGTGCTACAAAGCTTTTCACACTGTGGCCAGGGGCAGAGCTTGAACCCTAGACTAGATGGAACAGCTGCTTTCCCCTCACAGTTCACTTCCACAGTTTCTTTGCCCTAACAAGACAATTAGCAATTTTTAAAACAACTTCAGGGACTTGTATGGTCTGGGGGGGAATAAAAAAAAAAAAATTGGACTACCCTCTCAAGTGAATGAGAATCTGTTCTGCATTCTTTGTGAAGCAATTGCACTACCATCAAAACCAAGCAGCCATAACACAACTCAGACCAATAACCCAATTCCAGCAACTCCAGAGAGTATGGAGGAGACAAGCTTTTCAATTAATTTCTTTTATTTTGTTGTTTTGAGGAAATGTTACTCTCCACTCACTAGAATTGTTAGAATCATTAAAGTTGGAAAAGACCTCTAAGATCATCCACTCCAACCATCAGTGCAACCCCACTGTGCCTACCAAACCCTGTACCCAAGTGGCCATTTGTTTGATGAACCCCTCCAGGGATGGAGACTCTGCCACTGCCCTAGGCAGCCTCTGCCAGGGCTTCACCACTGTCAGGAATGAATTTTTTCCTGATATCCAACATAAACCTCCCCCAGCGCAATTTAAGGCCATTCCCTCTCATCCTACCTCCTTACTTGGGAGAAAAGCCCAGCACCCACCTCACCACAACCTCTTTTAAGGAGCTGCAGAGAGCACTGAGGTCTCCCCTCAGCCTCCTCTTCTCCAGGCTGAACATCCCCAGGCCCCTCAGCAGCTCCCAGAACCCCTGCGCTCCAGACCCTGCCCAGCTCCATTCCCTTCTCCAGACGTGCTCCAGCCCCTCAATGTCCTCATACTGCCCATGCACGCTTGCACCTCTGTCAGTGAACTAGGAGTGGCAAAGCAAAGCAGGGACTCTCTTCAGTTGAAAAGAGAAATAAGTTGGGGGGGGGGGGGGGGGGGAGACTGCTCCCCCTAGATTTGATCTTGGCCTCTGCTTTTTCTCAGCAATCAGTGACACAGGCCGGGGGGGTTCAGCAGGCAGCACTGTTTGTTTCTCCATCGGAAACTTCCCAGAGAGGGAAGGCCTCAGCGAGAGCACTGCATGGAGGTGGCACACCTGGCTCCATCAGGAAATTGGAACAGCTATGATTTTCCTTTAGGCAAAATCCATCCACCCCCAACCTGGGGCTTTGCAGATACTCAACAAACAGGGAAGAAAAGAAAAAAAAATTAAAGATAAAAAACATCTCTGCTACTTCAATGCAAAGTGTAACAGTCCCAACATGCAGATCTGAGCTGTTACAGCCTGGGGCCAGCCCTTTAATCGGGGTAAGTGATTGTAGACCTGGCCATCGCTCCAGCAGAGCCGTGTCAGCCGACAGCACGAGTTTAGCTGGCGGGTACAAGCCCTGTTTCTGCTCGACTTCAGAGGGAACACAACACACCCACTGCGCTGGGTTATGCATTTTCCGCTTGCTGGCACCAACAGCTGCAGCTGCAGGATGGAGCCCAACAGTAGGACCCACAGCCATAGGGGTCCCATCACAGCTTCATGTTGGCAACAGGCTGAGAAGGGGTTACCGTGGGTGTTTGGCCACTGCTAAGAATCTGCCTGTTGCCCTACAAAGGGCGAGAGAATCACATTCACTGTCATTCGCCATCTTTCCCAGCCATGGTGCAGCCAGAACAAGGAACACAGTTGGATGACAATGGTAAAAACTAGAAAACAAAAACCCAGTATGCTTGGATCTGGTGGTATTTTTGTCTGTGGGTCTTGGAGAGATCACTCCTTATTTAGCCTCACTTTGCCTCTGTTGTTCTGTACTCTGCAGCACCTTTCCTCTGCGACAGCACTGCCCACAAGTTCATTTCCACCAGTGTTTTGTACAGGTTCTCCTTTTAACAAATTTCAGATTTTGTAACTAATTTTGACTTTAAAACTGTTTCTTTAGGATCTCTTCCCACACCCCTTAACATTTTTCACATTGTACTCAATACTTTTTCATAGAACGGATTAGGTCAGAAGGGACCTCAAAGTCCATCCAGCTCCCACCCCCTGCCATGAGCAGGGACACCTCCCACTGGATCAGGGGCTCTAAGACCCGTCCAACCTGGCCTTGAACCCCTCCAGGGATGGGGCAGCCACCACTGCTCTGGGCAGCCTGGGCCAGACCTCCTCACCCTCAAAGGAAAACATTTCTTCCTAAGATCTCATCTCAATCTCCCCTCTTGCAGCTCAAAAATGTTTCCCCTCATCCTGTCCCTGCGCTCCCTGATCAGGAGACCCTCCCCAGCTTTCCTAGAGCCCATTTCAGTACTGGAAGGAATACATGAGTATTCCTTGAAGAAGCACTTCTCCCTTCTCTTCCACCTCAATCATACCTTCTACTACTCCATTTAATCTGGATTTTTACACAAACACTTTTATTCAGTGTTTTGAAGACATGGGTGAAATTTGTATCACAAGTGCCCATCAGATGCACAGGGCCAGTGGCAGAAAATGCAGCATCTCCACAAATCTCATTCTGGAATAGAGCAACAGTTGTGGAGTGACCACTAAAATAAACCAAAGCGGGGACTCCTACCAAACATGGTAAAACTGTATGCAAGGGCTTTCTCTGGATTCTCTTTCCCTCTCCATCCTCAGCCCTGGTGTTTGGTACTGTAACTTTCACCCTGTTCTAACCTCAAGGCCCAAAATGATTGCTGAAGTAGCAAGAATCTCATGAATGTAAATATTTGCTCAGGGTTAAGTTACCAAGACAGAATTTCTGCTCAGGGTCTGCAAGCACAAAAAGAAAGAATAAAAAAAGGCCAAGAGTTTAAGAAAACTAGAGCCCAGTGTTAAATTCCTTCATTATTGTCAGACACCTGCCTGCTTTTCAGGAGTCTGAAATAAAAGGAAGAAGCCTCTGGCATCCAAGTGATATTTTAAGCTGAAAGAGGGGAGATTTATATGACAGATGATTAGGAGATGTTTTCCTGTGAGGGCAGTGAAGCACTGGAACAGGTTGCCCAGAGAAGTGGTGCCTGCCCCATCCCTGGAATCCATCTGGATTGCCCGATAACACAGAGATCTGCACCCACCACTCTGATCAATGACAGGCTAACACCCAGCCAGAGTCCACAGTGTTGGTATTTTAGCCTTTCACATTAACCAGTCAGCTCAAGGACTACTGTTAAATAGTAGTAGAGGTAGCTACACTTAAAGTAGTGACTCTTTAGCAACAGAACATTCAACATACCTGGCGAGAAAAAATGGCAAATATAATGCAAAATTAATTCACAGAATCACAAAATCACTAGGTTGGAAAAGAATCCCAGGATCATCAAGTCCAACCATTCCTATCAACCACTAAACCATTCCCATGAGTGCCACATCCACTCACCTTTTAAATACCTCCAGGGAAGGTGACTCAACCACCTCCATGGGCAGCCTGTTCCAGTGCCTAATGACCCTTTCTGTGAAAAACTTTTTTCCCAATGTCCAGCCTGAACCTCCTCTGGCAGAGCTTGAGGCCATTTCCTACCTCCTTTCAGGTAGTTGTAGAGAGCAATAAGGTCTCCCCTCAGCTTCCTCTTCTCAAGGCTAAACAACCACAGCTCCCTCAGATGCTCCTCGTAAGACTTGTTCTCCAGTTCATTCGGCAGTCCAGCATAGAAGTATTCTCTTTGAATATTCATTGAGCCAGAGAGTTTCTAAGAAGCAGCATCAAGTCAATCACTATAGAAATCCAAGAACCAGAATTATCTTTCAAAAGGAGATGCTTCAGCATATTGAGAGATAACTTCAGTAATGTAATTATTCATGGCCATACTGAAATTCACTGGAATCTATAATGCTTAGAAGCTCCTCTCTTCTCACAACATGTGGTCTGTTCCCTTTCTCCTGACCCAAGTGTAGGCCTTCTAGGCTGCCAGCATACATTGCTGGTTCACGTCAAGCTTCTCATTGACCAGCACTCCCAAGTCCTTCACTGCAGAGCTGCTCTCAATCACATCATCCCCCACCTTGTACTGAACCCAGGGTTCACCCCATCCCAGATGTAGGACCTTGCACATGACCTTGTTGAACCTCATGAGGTTCTCACAGCCCCACTTCTCCAGTGTGTCCAGGTCCCTCTGAATGACATCCTGTCTTTCCACTGTTGCAACTACACCACTCAGTTTGGTGCCATCTGCAAACTTACTGAGGGTGCACTTGATCTCACTGTCTATATCATTGATGAAGATATTAAACAGCACTGGTCCCAGTACAGACCCCTGAGGGATACCACTTGTCACAGATCTCCATCTGGACTTTGAGACATTGACCATTACTCTCAAAATACAACCATCCAACCAGTTTCTTATCCACTGAACCGTCCACCCATAAAATCCATATCTCTCCAATTTAGAGAGAAGGTTGTGTTGGTAGACCATGCCAAAGGCATTACAAAAGTCCAGATAGATCACATCTATTGATTTACCCATGTCCGCTGCTGCAGTTACCCCATCATAGAAAGAGTTATTATAATTGGAAATAGTTATTCTTGTTTTTAATAACACTGAGCTCTCTACAAAATCACCAGCATTTAAGACACAGAAGTTGGTAACAGCTGACACATTTCTTCAAGACAAAACAGGTGAAATCATAACATCATTAAGGTTGGAAAAGACCTCTAAAATCATCCACTTCAAACATTAATGTAACCCCACTGTGCCTGCTAAACCATATCACCAAGTGCCATGGCACATTTTTTTAACCTCTCTAGGGATGGAGACTCCACCACTGCTTTGGGCAGCCTCTATCAGGGAAGATGTATTTCCTAATATCCAATCTAAACCTCCTGTGGTGCAACTTGAGGCCATTTCCTCTCATCCTGTCACATGTTACTTGAGAGATGTTCTCCAGGCTTTTATTGCCCACCCTGAGGACAGAGGGAAAGCCATGAAGGTCTATCCAACCAGCCCCTGAGGATGCCACAGGAGAAGCAGCCCAGACTTCCTAGACCCACCACCAACACACATTGCATCACACAGACTGTGTCCTAATGCAAAAGAATAATCCCATTTCAGCACTTCTGCAACTGTTTTATGCTTGACAGTTGTCTGTCAAAGAGCCAAGGGTTTTTAGAGTTCATAACCAAAACACATACGATTCTAAGAGGGAGAGAAGAAAGGCGGAGGGAGAGAAGAAGTGTTATTCAGAGGTAGGAGCCTTGATCTTCTGTTTATGGAATTGCTGGAGGTGAGGAGCTGATGAAAGCACCTCTCTGAGCTCTCCAAGGCCCCTGCAGGGGATCCTACAGGAGACAACTGAGGTTATGCCACAGAAACAAAGCCTTCTCCCTCAACCTTCCTGCCCAAGTCCCTGCCCCACCCTCCAGCTGCAGTTAAATCCCTGGCTTTCTGTCCCACACTAGGGTCTTAAGCCTGGTCAAATATTAAGAAAACTGCAACCCAGAAAACAAGGAAGTGGCCAACACCAATAAACTCTGATATACAATTGCATTTCACATAAAGACAAAAATAGCAATACAAGTCAGTGACACAAGAAGAAAAAGCAAGAACATCAGCTTGAGAGGCAGCGGTCAGGGACCACAGCGGCAAAGTGCTTTAAATGCCATTTACACTCAACAACTTAACCTGAAGAAGTCAGGTGATAACCTCACACCCTGGGTATTTCTCATAAGAATTCATGGTGACTGATGAAGAAAAGTCCTGGCCATCCCAAGGAGGGACTGAGGATGACTATGGGGCTGTTGTTCCTTTCAGCACTGCAGCAGAGGACACCATGTGTGAACGTTGCTTCTCTGTGCTGGCTACTACAGTACTCGCCTTGGACCAAGGTAACACACACAGAGACTTATGAGCAGAAACTCCACAACAGCCCATACAGAGAAAGGAAAAAAGCCACGAACTACGAAATAAAATTCAAAGGCCCATAAAATTTTAAGACATCACAAAGCATAAAATGCTAATAAAGTTATGCTAAACCTTGCTTCCGGGAGAGGGCTGGGAAATGGGAGGGGAGTGTGGAGGGAGGGACAAGAAGTTTCACTGGAAGCACTTTCCAGTGCACCTCCACTATTGTTCCACCAACAAAGGCCTTCTCAAATTTCACTGCTCATAACGTCCAAACCAGCCAGCGTATGCGGTGCAGTGACTGCCTGCCTTCCCATTACCGTATGTTCCAGAGAACACAATTGTGATCTGCAAACATCTACTCCCAGTTTCACAGTGGGATTTCACAGGGGAGGTCTAGCGTCCCATGCTTAGGGAAACCAGGCTCGCTGTTCCATGGGGAGCTTGGAGGGGCTAACAGTGCACAGGAAAATGAGAGACCTGAAAGCTAGCGATGGGTACATAGCATAGCTGGAGAGCTGTCACATCATGGCAGGAGCTAGCTGAGGTGTCCAGTGATACTCCCCCATAGTTCCTCTCTCCTCTATCTTACTAGTATCTCAGTCCACCTTGTCTCAGGCAGGCTATCCCAAATTCTCTGTTTCCATATCTGAAAAATATATGAAGTTTTTTTTTTTTTACTTAAAAGGAACTTTCATTTACTCTGGAGAATTTGGACTAAGAGACGTATTCTGCCAATGGTATCGATATTCATCATTATGCAAGAATTGTAAACCAAGGTCTCTCAACTGAAGCATTCATTTTCACATTAAAATTTGATAATGCCAACAAATGAATTCCACAGTACTTATTGCTACTGTTAAACCTGCAGTACTACTCACTCCACTCAGACAAGTTAACATCTACGCAATCAAACAGTTCAAATCATAGAATCGTGGAATCACTAAGGATGAAAAACACCTAAGATCATCCAGTCCAACCATTAGCCCAACACCACTATGCCTACTAAAAAATGTCCCAAAGTGCCACAGTCACATGTTTTTTAAACCTCTCTGGATACAGCGACTCCACCACTGCCCTGGGCAGCTTCTGCCAGTACTTCACCACTCTTTCAGTAAGCAAATTCTTCCTGATATCCAATCTAAGCCTCCTAAGGCACAACTTGAAGCCATTTCCTCCTGTTCAATCAAATCCCTAAGACAATATCTGAAACCAGTCCTGTGAGCCTAGAAGTATTTATTACATAAATTTTACCAGCCACCTTTTAAAAATAGTTTTAAATTCTTCAAGTTTTCAGTACTTAGTAAGTGAAAAATATTACACATGTTTACGCAACAGCTTGAAGAAGATCATGGATTTGATTCAAAAGGGCTTTACAAGTTCACCATTTCACTAGAAACTTTTTTTACAGTCAGAGAGGAAACAAAGCATTAATCACATCACCTACTACTACCTAGAAGGAGGCAGTAGTAAGGTGTGTGTGGGTCGTGACAGCCTCTCACAGCATTCTTCTAAAGGATCTGGCATCTCATGGCTTAGATGGGCATACACTCCACTGGGTAAAACGCTGGCTGGATGGCCAGGCGCAAAGGGTTGTGGCGAGTGGAGTTAAATCCAGCTGGAGAACAGTCATGAGTCATTCTACGCAGGGCTCAGAGCTGGGGCCAGTTTTGTTTACTATCTTTATCAATGACATGAATAAGGGAATTGAGTGCACCCTCAGTAACATGCAGATGATACCAAGTTGGGTGGGAGTGAGGCAGGCTCTGCACAGGAACACGGACAAGCTGGATCCATGGGCCAAAGCCAATGGCATGAGGCTCAGCAAGACCAAGTGCTGTGTCCTGCACTTGGGTCACCACAACCCCATACAGTGCTAAAGGCTTGGAAAGGAGTGGCCAGAGAGCTGCCGGGATGACAAGGACTTGTAGGTGAGTAATTGATTATTGATAGTCAGCTGGACATGAGCAAGCAGTAGCACAGGTGGCAAAGAAGGCCAACGGCATCCTGTCCTGCATCAGAAATAGCATGGCCAGCAGGACTAAAGAAGTGATTCTGCCCCTGTACTCAGCACTGGTGAGGCCACACCTCAAATCCTGGGTTCAGTTTTGGGCCCCTCACTCCAAGAAAGACACTGAGATGCTGAAGCACTTCCAGAGAAGGGGAACAGAGCTGGTGAAGCATTTAAAGCACAAGTCTTATGAGGAGCAGCTGAGGGAGTTGGGGTTGTTTAGTCTGGAGAAAAGANTGAGTCATTCTACGCAGGGCTCAGAGCTGGGGCCAGTTTTGTTTACTATCTTTATCAATGACATGAATAAGGGAATTGAGTGCACCCTCAGTAACATGCAGATGATACCAAGTTGGGTGGGAGTGAGGCAGGCTCTGCACAGGAACACGGACAAGCTGGATCCATGGGCCAAAGCCAATGGCATGAGGCTCAGCAAGACCAAGTGCTGTGTCCTGCACTTGGGTCACCACAACCCCATACAGTGCTAAAGGCTTGGAAAGGAGTGGCCAGAGAGCTGCCGGGAGGACAAGGACTTGTAGGTGAGTAATTGATTATTGATAGTCAGCTGGACATGAGCAAGCAGTAGCACAGGTGGCAAAGAAGGCCAACGGCATCCTGTCCTGCATCAGAAATAGCATGGCCAGCAGGACTAAAGAAGTGATTCTGCCCCTGTACTCAGCACTGGTGAGGCCACACCTCAAATCCTGGGTTCAGTTTTGGGCCCCTCACTCCAAGAAAGACACTGAGATGCTGAAGCACTTCCAGAGAAGGGGAACAGAGCTGGTGAAGCATTTAAAGCACAAGTCTTATGAGGAGCAGCTGAGGGAGTTGGGGTTGTTTAGTCTGGAGAAAAGAAGACTGAGGGGATACCTCATCACTCTCTACAACTACCTAAAAGGTTGCAGCAAGGTGGGGGTCGGTCTTTTCTCCCTGCTAGCCAGTGACAGGACAACAGGCGTCAAGATGCATCAGGGGAGATTTAGGTTGGATAGCAGAAGGAATTTCTTTACTGAAAGGCATTGGAAGAGGCTGCCCAGGGAGGTGGTTGAGACCTCATCCCTGGAAGTGTTTAAAAGATAAGTACATGTCGTACTTGGAGACACGGTTTAGTGGCAGACTTAGCAGGGCTGAATCAATGTCTGGACTTGATGATCTTAAAGGGCTTTTCCAAATGCAACCTCCTTGCACATTATCACCTCAGTCAACCTTTGGAGTTTCAGGGACATCTACAAGAACTCTGTGGGTCAGTATACCCTGGAACATTACTACACCACACCAGATTTTCTTAAGGAAAGGACAACCTTTCTTCCCCATCTCCACAGAAGACACCTGACAGGGCCTGCATCTGTGTACTTGGAAAGAGGCAGGGTTCCTCCAATAAAAGCGAGCCCTGACTTCATTTTCAGCCAGAGCCCTAGACACACATTTAGCAGTTGCACCAGAGGGGACTGAACAATGGCAATTCCAGCTCCATTCATGAATGATTCCAGCCAGGACTACACCAGTGGTTGTCAAAGTCATGAGAGCAAGCAAGCTTAGCCTCTACAGACCTCTGCTAGATCTTGACACTCCAGATGCTTAACTTTGAAAATAGAAATAACTCTCTCACTTAAGACAACCACAGACAACAAAACTACACATTCACATGCATCTTGATACATGTGTAGCACCTATCTACAAGCATTCAATGTGACCATCCCAGCTCCTTCTGTGACTAGTGGAGAGGGAGCCTGCTAACACTGGTATCACTGCTCCTGCAGGCTACAACCCACGTTGGAGGACTCATTTCCAAGCTTCACGAACTGAAGATTGGTACCCAAGTAGTTCAGGAGGTGACACAAGTCATACTGTCTGAAAAGCCCTGGATCCAGGTCAGATGGTGAACTTCAGCAGATCTGGAACTCACATAACCTTTCATTTCATGGGTTGTTCCAGCCTTTACCTACCCAAGAAGCAGGGCAGAGAATCATGGACTCAACTCAGCCTTTGCTCAGCAGGGCCAGCTCAGATTACGCACCTGGGCTTTTGGATCTTTTCAATCTTTCTCATGCCCAGTCTTTCAGGTTCATTCTTTCAATCTCATCCTGATACTTCTGTCTGTGTCTACTACCTCCACAAAAGTCAACTGCAGGCTCATCACTCCTTTCAATCCAGTTTGATCCAGAACTGCTACACACTGGTTTTCTTCAGCTGATTGGCTCCAATTCCTCAGAAGACTGAGTCCTCTCCAAAACTTCTGATTTTTAAAAATAAGGATTTATTTCTTCTAAAGAAGGAATTCCTTCAAAGCTAATTTAATTTTTATCATTTTAGTCTAGCTTTATTAAGGTAAGGGGACATATGATGTCAAGAACTGGGTCACAAAAAAGCTAAATCAGGAACAAACCCAGCTTGCTTATTTTAGGGCATGAGTTTATAAACACAGCACTGCTAGCAGGAATATGAACAGTACAACTACAACTACATCCTAATGGCACTGTGAAAACCAGCCTTCTATTAAAAACAAGCCACTTGTAAAGAAAGCAAGACTGCTTTTATCAAAGTCTTAGTCACCATATGCAGCCCATTTACATTCCACATACCTCTCTGCTTGGACAACAAACCCAATTCTAGTAATTAACAATTGCCAATAGTCTTTCCCACTCTGGTGCTGCTGCGTATCAGGCGCTGCTAGAAGCATTCGTCCCAGATCCTTTTAAATTGTAGAGCCATCTTCCTTTGTGTCAGAATTCCATAAAGCTTGCAGGGGAATGAAGGCAGCATATATCCCTTTAACACAGTTTAACCACTCTTCACATTTGGAATGGAAAATGTGACTTAGGTACCAAGGTTTAAAAACCAGCGACGATGTATGCAGCCAATTTTCTAAACATGAATCTCACAAGGCTCCCTCCCTTTTCTTTTTTTTTGCATGCAGGACTTAGCCGAGACAGCCAACGAAATGCAACAGACCATTATGGCTCAGAGGTTTCCAATTTGCAACTAGAAATGGTTTACATTATAAGCACTAACAGCTCCAAAAGGTATTTCAAAAGGAGAGAGCGGAGAAAAACTTGGCATTCCATAAGTGCCTAAATATGGATTGGCAGGAAATAAATTTGATCTGTGCAGTTAATAATAGCCTTACCAAAATAAGTGTTTAACAGAACTAGTTTTATGTGGGTTTAGAAGAACTAAAAATATATTTACACAGCTTACTCCTGCATTTGCTGAAGGTGCCGTCCCAGAGCACGGCTGCCTGCCCAGGGACTGGCACCACCTCTGCCAGGGAACAACGAAGGGAAAGGGGGAGGCAGAGATGGGAGAGAGGGCAGCAGGGATGGGCAGCGGCGCTGTGCAGGGGCAGAGCGGGCACCCCGGCACCCCGCGGGCGGGCGGAGCCGGGAGCAGCGGATTCCCGGGACGCGGGGCCGGGGCCGCCGCGGGCAGCAGCGCTCGCTGAGCGCGGCCGGGCCGGGCCCACACGGACAATGCGGCCGAGGCGGCGGCTCCGCGCGCGGGGCTGCGGGGTCGGGGTGTGTGGGGGTGGGTGTGTAGGTCTGTGTGTGTGTGTGTAACCCGCGCCCCCCCGGCCCGCACCTCCCGCCCCGCGGCGCTGCCTCACCCTGCGGCTCCATGGGCTCTCGCCGCGCCGGGCAGGAGGGACGAAGGGAGGGAGGGAGGGATGGAGGGAAGGAGGGAGGAGGGATGGAGGGGGTGGGGGCTTCCTCTCCCTGCCCCGCGCCCGCTCCGTGCCGAGCGGCGCCCCCGCAGGCGGCGGGGCGGGACGGGGCGGGGGGAGCTGCTGCTGCTCCGCCCCGGGAGCCGCGGGGAGGGTCCGGGTCAGGGGGAGGAACGGCATGAAGCTGGCTGAGAGAGGGGAGGTTGAGATGGCATCTCAGGGAGAAATGTTTTCTGTGAGGGTGGGGAGGCCCTGGGCCAGGTTGCCCAGAGCAGTGGTGGCGGCCCCATCCCTGGAGGTGTTCGAGACCAGATTGGATGGCGCTTTCATCACCCAGATCCAGCAGGAGGTGTCCCTGCCCACGACAGGGCCTGGAGCAGGATGGGCTTTGAGGTCCCTTCAGACCCAGACCACTCCATGGCACCGTGAGGAGGCTCTGCAGGGCTCCAAGCTCCCACACCAGCTGTTGCCATCAGAGCCAAAAGCTCCTCTGTGCAGCTGCTGGAGTGGCTGCCCAGTACACAGCAAGGTCCATCTGAGCCCACATCACAAGGCTGTGGTGACTCCAAACTGGCCTCCCATCCTATAGGTATGCATAAGAGAGCAATTCCAATACAAACTGTCCCCTCTGACAACACACCTCTTCCCACCTTCCAGAAACCCAACCATCAGGTCTTCCAGGGCTTTTTGGAAAGTGGGACCAGGAGCCCCAGCGTGCTGCTCTGTGCCCTGGACAGGGTTCAGGGTGTGCCAGGAGCTGAGACAGCAGGTGATGCTTTCCTTCACAGGCAGGGTGTTAGCCCAGCACTGACAACCTACTGCTCCCCCAGGGGGTGTGCTGCAACCAGTGTAAAACCTGGCCTCAAACATGAGTTACATACAGAAAGGAGAGCCAAGACTTAGCACAGAACTGTGGAATCATTAAGGTCCAACTGTCAGACAAACACCTCTGTGCCTGTTAAACCATGTCCTGAAGTGCCACATCTACACATGTTTTGAACCCTTCCAGGTATGGAGACTCCACCACTGCCCTGGGTAGCCTCTGCCAGTGCTTCACCACTCTCCCAGTAAAGGAATTTCTCCTAATAATTTCTCCAGTCTAATTCTCCTCTGGTGCAGCTGGAGGCAATTTCCTCTCATCCCATCACTTGTTCCTTGGGAGAAGAGAGCAGCACCTACCTCACCATAACCTTCTTTCTGGGAGCTGCACAGAGCAATGAGGACTCCCTTCAACCTCCCCCAGACTAAACAACCTCAGGTCCCTCCCCTACGGTCAAGACCCTTTCTCAGTTCTGTTCCCCCTCTCTAGATGCGCTCCAGCCCCTCAATGTCTTTTTTGGAGTGAGGGGCCCAGGATTCAAGGTGCAGCCTTGCCAGCACTGAGTCCAGGGGTTGATCTCTTCCCTGCCCCTACTAGCCATGCCATGGCTGATCCTAGTCAGAATGCAGTTGGCCTTCCTTGCCACCTGGGCCTCTGCTGGCTCATGTTCAGCCACTGTCAACCAGCCCCTCCAGATTGTTTTCTGCCAGGCAATTTTCAAACCGCTCTTTCCCAAGCCTGGAGGATTGTCTGGGTTGTTGTAACCCACCCCATTGCCTTCTGCCAGCAATCTGGTCTATCCAGGTCCAACTGCAGAGCCTTCCTGCCCTCAAGCAAATCAACACTCCTGACCAGTTTGGTGTTGCCTGCAAACTGACTGAGGGAACACTTAATCCCCTCATCCAGGTTATTGATAAAGCATCCTCAGCTCCTCACTACAGGGAGTGGGTAGCACTGAGCAACACATATGTATTAATCTTAAACCCATCTATCAAGCGATCTATCTCTGAAAGATCAAAACTGTGTAAATCTCTTCAAAACAGCATTTACCTTCAAGAAAAATGCAAAGCAGTAAATTCAGATGTTAACTACATTGGTGCTTAATCTATTTTTTATTACCCAGCAATTGGTCATTACTCCTTATCTCTCCCCTGAAGTGTCCGGCTTTGATGTAGGCCCCAGTATGGAACTACCCACTTTGGGGTTAATTTCAGGATTGTAGTGGAGTTGAAAAACAGTTTTCATAGAGTGGGTTTCTTTTGAGAAGGTATTCCAGAGAAAAAGGAGTGGCTGTTCTCAAGTACCTCTGTGAGTAGGAGCTAGTAAACCAGAGTGAGAAAGCAGATTTATCAGTATTTCTTGACTAGACTTTTGAAATCCTACCTCAAAGCATTAATATGCATATGGAAATTTAACATGCAACTCAGCATTTTAAAGACTGGCCTCCCTGCTCTTCTCCCATGTGAGGAGTGATAGGATGAGAGGAAATGGCCCCAAGTTGCGCCACCAGAGGTTTAGGTTGGACTTGTGTAAAGCCTTTGACATTGTCCCCCACAACATCCTCCTCTCTAAATTTGAAGAGATATGGATTTGATGGGTGGACTGTTTG
>WAAB01022535.1:0-16370 GCA_013389865.1 Piaya cayana
CTAAATGATTCTATGATTCCAGGGGCGTGAGAGGGGAAGGGAAGAAATAGATGTGCTTAGCTAGCCAAATTGAAGTACCTGTTCTGCCAGATTCAGACAAAAAAAAAAGCTACATTTCAGTTCTACTTTTGAGACTGAGTACTTCTCTTGGACCAAGACAAGGGTTGCAAGACTTTACAGAATTGCCTTGGTAAAGCTACAGAGGACTACCAAAATACAAACCATGCTGTCTTGGAAATAGAACAAAAGAAAATAAATAGTTTAACTAACTGGATATTAGCTTTTATCAACAGGCAGACCAAACAGACAAAACACATTAAAACAGTGAGTGGAGCTTGAGAAAATTTCCTGAAGTCTTGGGACAATGGCATAAACAGTATTCTACAAGGAGGAAAGACCATATGAATGCCACCACATCAGTGTAGCTTTTTCTTTTCAACCCAAGGGCCCTGAAGTACTGTATTCCAGCTGATGAATGAAACCTCCCAAAAGTCTCAAAAAAGCTGCCCACTGCACATGTTATCTGGTTGCTTGGCTCTTAGTAAGCTTTCCATGCAAGTTCAAGTTTGTAGTGAGGTAAAAGGATTCTTCCAGCTCCAGGTAACACTGAACAACTGGCAGACATCACATTTAAGAGCCCAACTGGTTGTCTTTAAGAATCATCTTGAAGGAAAGAAAGAGATATCAAGGAAGTCAAAACAGAGGAACTTATTAAAAGACAACATTAAAAACAAGCTAACTGAAAAAGATAATAGAGGACAGTACTGGGATATAGGGAAGGCTACAGTAGTATCTCCAATTTTGCATTTTTAATCAGCCTTTCCAAGAGGACTAAGATATAAAATCTGAAATGCAAATAGACCTCAGAGCATTCAAGAGCTACCTTAACAGCAACAATGCTAAGCATGATGGAGAACTGAACTCGTGCTTCAGAAGAGAAGCACAGTCCCTTTGAAAAGGAGTGTATTCATTTTGAAGAATGACAGAAATGTAAGATACCTGTGGCAAGGACTTCTGCTCTCTCAATTCCTCTATCTTCTCTCTGCACATCCTGCAGGAATGCCCCTACGGTGGTCACCATTGGCTTGACAGTGAACCGACAGCGTTCACTTCTTGTGGGTAGCGTCAGAGTTATCACAGGAAGACCATGTCTGTAATTAATAGTTACTTCTGGGGGAAGGGAAAAGAAAACTAAGTGAAAAAGTCATGTTGTAAGTTGCAGCTAATTTAAAAAGTTGGTTTTAAATTAAAAAAATGAATAAAGAAAACCACACAAAACATTCTAGATTTCTTTAATAAGTATAGCACTGCTATTCCTCGAATACATATATAACATACAACTAACATCATCTCACCCTATTCCCATAAAATAAACTAAAAACTTGTCGGCATTGATAGGAAGGGGGGAAATCTGCCAGGCAAGCTTACCATCAGATGGCACCAGCACGCTATAGGGTGCTGCTCCTTGGCCCCTCCAAGCTCCCGCATGCCTCCACAGCCACACCTGCAGCACAGACACAGGGAGCCTGCTTTAGAAAGATTAAATTCAAGAATTATCTGCTCAAAGGCAGAACCCAGCCAGTCACAGTGATCTGCTTCTGCATGATCTTACAACAGAGATGTCCTTCTGAAAAAAACCCCCTTGCTTACCGATTTCAATGTAAAAGACAGAACCATTCTTATGTAGAAAGCACAAATGTTGCCAAGGGTATTAAGCCCACGGTTTAGCTTTTTGTCTAGCATGGTATAAATAAGTCAAGGAAAAAGGGAAAGGGGAAGGAAAGAAAAGAGAAAAAATGCAGAGTTTGTGAAATGCTTTATTCAACTCTTACAATAAATAAGTCCTCTACCCCAAAACCAGCTGCTTGAAAGATCCCTGCATTCTTGTGTCTGATGGCAGAAGCATTGTGCAGCAGTTGAGAGTCTGCAGAGTAACTTAAAAAAGAGTGAAGTTTCAGTGAAGTCTTTTACTGCTGAATCATGAACAGAATGGCGCTTTTCATAACCTTAAATAAAATAAAATCCAATGCAGACTGAGATCACTCCCCTTAGCCCTGTAATTACATATTATATACCAGAAGTTAACTACTTACATTCATGGTGTTAAAAGATAACAATGCAGCTTGCCAATGTATGGAAGATTTTTTTTAAAATTTTTTTTCAATCTGATCAGCTGTTTCAACTCCAGCTGAGATGAAATTGCAACTAACTGCACCACTAGCCTCTGGTACTACATCAAAGGAGGTGCACCCAGATGCACTAAGTATCCCCTGTGACCTGAGACAGTGCTGAGAGCAGGTGTTTTGAACCTGCATGGTCACATTTCCAAGCCTGTCCCACCCAGGGACATTGGTGAGAACCATTAAGATGTTTCAACATAGCCATGTCAAAACTGAGAAGACAAACTGCTCTTATTAGATAGATCCATGTACTTAAAGCAGTCAAGCCATGCTGTGGAAAATGCAACTACACCAACACAAAAGCAGTCTGCTTCTATAGCTACTCCCCCTCCAAAGAGAGGAACCATTTTACTGCAGTGACTCCCAAAAAGTAGACATTACTGCTATAAATAAAGTGTAATAGGGAGAAGCAGGAAAGGAAATCACATCGCTGACTAAGCTGGTTACAAAAGTTCTGTGTGGGCTGAACCAAGGCGTGGGGTTTGAAATACGATAGCGAAGGGAAGGAAAAAAATGATGTGGGGAGAGATGAGAAGAATTAATTCTCCCTCTGGTGAGCTTTATAGCTCATCTTTGTGAAGTCAATGACATTTCATAGTCTATAAACTAATCTTTGACTAGGCAGGAAAGGAAAGCTACAAATCCAAGAGGCCTTTGTCCACTCAATATGCCAAGTACTGCTCACCATGTTCACATGATTTATTTATTTTTAAAGAATCACAAACTTGACTGTCTAGATAGAAATAACCTATTAGGTTAAATAAAGAATTTACCCATAAAAATAAATCTGTGTGTTTCAGAGATGCTGACATTCCTAGAGCTTTCTAGCACATTTCAGAATTTAAATAATGCCAAGTCAAACTCATAAGTAGCTTCACAAAAAAATCACTGACACAAACTGTTTGTATGAATGCTATGGTCCAGAATGTTTTCATTTCCTTCTCTCTAAGGCAATGATAAGAATCTGAAATAAAAAAGCACAATAACAAAACACAGTGCTATATTTTAATTACACTGCAGCAAAACACACTCTAATTAAAATATATCTTGCAGTGTGCTTTTCAACAGTAAATGCTACTTCTTTTCCCTCAGTGGAAAAGGAGAGCTCAGTTATCTCCTGGAGTCCTCATCCAAAACCTGGTGCAGCTCCCTTCACATGGCTACTGAAGAAAAACTGGGGAAGGGAATAGAAAGGAGAAAAATCATGGGCGCGGGGGAACTAATAGCTGCAGGGCCTAAAAATGAAGTTTGTGGCCTCTCTTTCTGTCACTAGATGAGCCAACATCCCCGGTTGATGCATCATTTTCCCTGTGTGCTGATTGTGCCTGTGAAGGAGAGGGCAAGTCACCTCTCTAGATGCTTCTTGCTTGCCTGGAGCAGGAGGAATACGAGGGGAGGCATAGCCACTGTTTGGTGAGGGCACGTACTATAAATAGCTATTTATATTTTCTATATTGACTTACATGTTTTCTCTCTCTAATAAACACACCTAGAATTACTCTGCATATGAATGAGGTCACGTCCTGTCTGATTCTCCAAGAGAAACAAATGAACAAATTAATTAATTATGGAGTAACAACCTGCAATTTCAGAATTAAATATCTACAGACATTTCGGAAAGGTTTAAAACTAAGGAAAAAGAGGAAAAAAAGCAGATGCCATCAGGGTCTAGTAAGTCCGCAGATCTTGAATAATCAAGATTACCAAAAATGAACCAGTGTTCAGACCAAGTTTACAATAACTACACATAAGGCATTTTCCTTTTTGAAATAAGTCACCAAGGGTATTTCAGAGACATCTGCTGTTAGAATTCTGTGCTGTTTTTATAAGCACACTCCTACATGAGTAGGAAAATAAAGACATCGGGAACCCTCACAATCATCTTCCAAATGCCCACTTGAGCTAAAGAAACACCTCTCATTAGATTTTCAGTAATTTCTCTTTGCTTACAATAAAAATTTAGATAACCATGCAACAGTCTCAATACAAACAAGGCACACCACTTAGATTTAGCAACCAGCTTAAATTAAACAAAATAAAAACCCCACAACAGACACATCATTCATTCTGCCTTGATATCCCTATACCTAGTAACAGTTTCAGACAGTGAAGATACTTCTGACACTGGGGAACATTCAGGATATATTTTCTCTCCTAAAAGAAAAACCACCAAAAAACCCCCCAGATTTTTAAATTTCCCGAGGCACAGCTTTCCTGTCTCAATAAGGACCATGCAGTGAACATTTTCCGGCTGCTCCACAAGGCACAACAAGTGCATTGCCTCACCCTCCTCTATCCAAAAGCATGATTTCAGTAACAGTGACTCCTCACTGCAAAGAAGCAACTGCAGAAAGTGCTGAGAAGTACAGACACCAGCTGACATCTGCCTGCAGTATCTTCTGGGCACTACTTGGAAGGTACAAATAATCCTCATTTTTCAAAGCAAGCAGACTTCCAAGCAAGCATAAGGACAGGCCCCAAACCCAAGTCAGTTATGCAGGCCAAGTGCATTGTTAGGAGAAATATCAAGAATTAAGTCTTAGTGTTTGATCAAACCTTCTTCTTCCCTTGCTACAAAGAGCAGCAGGTCTAAAATATCCAAGCCTAAGGTTTTATAGTACTGGAAATGTCACATCATTACACAGTTTCACTGACACCTGAAAGTTGCTGTTCTCCCCAACCTACTTTATTTTCAGAACAGAAGATGAGATGCAACACCTAGAAGGAAATTCACAAATCAAAAAGGGTAAGACTTCAAGAGGGAAGGATTATGGTATGAAAATGTATTCGTGCTTCAGCAAAAGCAAAAGCAAGCCTACATTCAAGAGTTGTGCCATCTGTTACCCAACACCAGTCTTGGTCAAAAGATTAATTTGTCAACACAGACAGGACTTTTGACTTGTTTGACAGAACAAATCTTTGCTCTTTTGCCATGTCTTCCTAGACAGGCATCCTGACCAGGGAAATGTTACAAAATTTTACTTCAAGGGTAACTAGAGTGACTTTGCTTTCAAAAATAAGCTTATAGAATATCTTATTAGATAAGAAAATAGGCCTGCTTCATCTTTTCCTACAAATGTTTTAGAAAAAACATATCTTAATGCACACAGCTGCTTTTGTATCTCTCAAAAAATCCACTCAAATGCATCTTCAGGAATAACATTGATTCTTCAAATTGCCAGCTGAGAAAAAGCTTGTTTAAATTTTAGCTGAAATGAGATAACAGAAGTGAGATAAGGATGCAAAGCCAGGTGAATGCACTTAGTTTACCAAAGTTTCAGCCAATTCTTGCTCTTCTTACAGAGCTTATCAGAATGAAAGCAATGGGCAGGTTTTAGCACGCAGGAAAAAGATGATGCAACTCAGGAAACAGAACTGCTTGTCAACATTTTTATTTAGAATGGACATATCTATTTACAACAGAAAGAATTCTACCCTCAACTCCCACTTCACACACACCCACACCCCCCCCACACACCCCCCCTCCCAGTTTTTAAATATCTACAAAGATGCACTTCGGTTAATTTTTATGAGTATTGTTTTTCCAGGCTTTGCTTTACTCAGCTGTGAAGATTTCAAATGCCTTAAGGCATTTTGAGATTGACTAATAAAAGGAGTCCTTGGGAAATTTGATTAACTCAGGGCTTAGATTAGTAGTGGATAGATGCATGCAAAAAGGTCAGTCAGAATGATCAGCAGTGCAGAAAGCAAGCAATGTCTCTCACTTGGCTTTTCAGTTAGTTTTTTAGCAGGTAACTTGCAGCAGATCCACTCTGTCAAACAGACCTTGGAAAGGGAACCAGCTGCACAGCGGCTAAAACATGCCAGGCAGGGAAAGTTGACTGTTCTCCACAGCATCCACTCCAGTTCCTACTTAGCCACCCCTCCAACAAACCATTTCCATCTCTTCTCTGTTGAATCCATTTGTCACCTCGTCCCCTCTCAGACCTCCCTAGGGTCAGACCACAAGCCATAACGAACTCCAACACCCTGCAAAAAATCAAAGCACTATTGTTGTGTAGTAGTAGTGACGTTTTGCTATCTCTTGACGCCATTTGCCCACAGCTAGTATTTTCTTCTACTCAAATACTGACATCCCAAAAGCAGAGCATTTCTTGGCAATGAAAAAGATCCTCCTAGAAGCTATGTGAAAGCATACGGACGATAGGGAGGTGATTCAAGACAAGTCTCATGAACTTAATGGCTTTCTATGATGGGATCACCACCTCAGTGGACACAGAAAAAAACAACAGAAGTGATCAATCTGGACTTCTATAAAGCCTTTAGTACTGTCCCCCACAACATGCTTCTCTCTAAATTGGAGAGATACGGATTTGATGGTTGGACTGTTTGGTGGATAAAGAATTGGTTGGATGGTCACATTCAGGGAGTAATGGTCACCTGCTTGATGTCCATATGGAGATCCACGACAAGTGGTGTTCCCAAGCGGACAGTACAGGGATAAAGGCTGTTTAATATTTTCACTGATGATACAGAGNTACGATGGGGTGTGATGTGATAGAAAGCAGCCCTATGGAGAAGGACTTGGGGATGCTGAGTGATGAGAAACTTGACATGACTCAGCACTGTGCACTGGTAGCCCAGAAGAGCAACCATATCCTGGATTGCATCAAAAGAAGTGTGGGTAGCAGGTTGAGGAAGGTGATTCCTCCCTTTTACTCCACTCTTGTTAGACCCCACCTGGAATATTGTGTACAGTTCTGGAATCCTCAAAAAAAGGATTTGGAGTTGTTGGAACGGGTCTAGAGGAGGTCTACAAAGATGATCAAAGGGCTGGAGCACCTCTGCTATGGCAGGCTGAGAGAGCTGGTACTGTTCAGAAGAGAAGGTTCTGAGAAGGTCTTATAGCAACCATCCAGTATCTGAAGGGGTCTGCAAGAAAGCTGTGGAGGGACTTACTACAAGGACATGGAGTGATGCTATCAGGGGGGATGGCTTTAAATTGGAAGGGGAAAGATTCAGATTAGACATTAGGAAGAAACACTTCACAATGAGGGTGATTAGGCACAAATGCAGGTTTCCAAGGGAAGCTGTGGGTGCCCTATCCCTGGAGATGTTCAAGGCCAGGTTGGATGGGGCCATGGGCAGCCTGGTCTGGTGGGAGGTGTCCCTGCCCATCACAGGGGGGTTGGAACTGGATGACCTTTAAGGTCCCTTCCAACCCAACCCATTCTATGATTCCACGATCAAATCTAAGGCAACAGAGGACAGTAACCGAGAGAAGGTACTTAGTTTTACATCTGTGTCTCATTTAGTCCCAGTATAATTTAGTATATTTGAATGTTGTGCACTATTAGAAAGGTTTCTCCTTTTTCTCCTGCCACTATATATCCAGGAATGATTTGACTATATAATTAAACATAGAAGACCATAAAAATAACCCCAAAAACTTTATATAAGAATCTCCACCTCTCTGTTCCTTTGGTTTTTTTTCGTTACTTGGGGTGGTTTGTTTGTTTGTTTGTTTGTTTGTTTGTTTGTTTGTTTTAGAAGCCAGTGTTTTGCACAAGCAGCCGTAAACAGGTATTTTTCTAAAGGATTGCTTAAAAAAAGGAACAGAAGAACTGACAGATCAGATCAAACCAAAAGTGCTTCTGTGTTAGCAATTGGTATGTATGCACAATGATTTATATAGCTTACAGTAGATAGTTACAGAGTAATTCCCAAAGGATACTTAGTAGTTAGTTTATATTTCAGCTTTATGTGCAGTTACACTCCTGTGGATGCTCAAATTACTTGCAGGGATTGCAAAATATATTTTTTAGCCTTGTTAGAAAGTAACCAAAGAAAATAAACAAGCAAGAAAATAGAATAGGCTAATCCCTTCTCTTTCCACAGCTTCTGATGAAAATAATAATTTAAAAAAATCTAAGGCAGATACTATAAGAATATCCATAGTCAGTGAACAATTGCAACCTTAAGATCACAATTCAGTAGAAACTTTAACAGGTTTTGTCAGCAGCTAGAGAGCTGCCATTTAATAGATCCTGGCAGCAGGAAAATGTAAAATAAATTTTAACATCAGACAAAAGCAAAGAAAGTAAACATTTCTATGCAACAAGACCAAAGGGCCACTACAAATCTATCAGTACCAGCCTGTTTAAGAGCTTCCAGCCTTTACCCATGCTTCACAGAAGTTGCAACAAGCTGGGTTTAGCAACACTATGGTAGCAACAACACTTTACTTGAGAAGACAACTCTCTTTTGAAGTTTCTTATCAGTGGTCTACATAAATATTAACCATGAAACTCATCTGAGCAGGCAAGCTTACAACTTTCTACTTGTTTCTTGTAAAACAGCTTTCCTGGGAGAAGTAGCTTCAACAATGTTCCTGCTAAAAGAGTAGACATAGAGGAGACGCCTAGAAAATCCAAGCACTGTTCTGGCATGAAACAAAACACAGCCATGCAGTTGAGTGTGCAGAGGCCTTGTTAACTCAAGAGTTCAGCAAAGGTTCTGATGAGCATGTCCTGGCTTTTTAAGATTTTTATCTAAGGACCGATCACTCTCAAATACTTGTGCATAGTGGTCTCAAACATCATTATCATACCCAAAGAGACACAGCAAGTGTTGCTAGATTTCATGAAAAAACTATTTTTTTGCTTTACTTTCTGTTTTTCTTTTGGAAATTTATCTTCTCCCATTGCTTTTCAAGAAGCAGCTCTAATCTAAAAACAACAAATGGCTGTGGCTTTGCTGATGCTGCCTACTTCCCTGTTTCAGCTGCTGACACAAGTGTTTTATAAACATATCTTAGCTGAAATAGTGACTTAGAGAATTCATTTGCAACACTCCTTATCAAATCCAGCATAGTCTGATTTCCTATAGGAGTATAAAGCATACAGACAGTAATGATATTTGGTAATCAACAACCAATACTGGTTGTGATACACTGAGCTGTCACTCTGTCCTTCAGTCATTTTGTACAAGCCTGTAATTTGTACTTTCCCACAGGGCGGGCAAAGTAATTAGAAAAAATAAAGATTTCCTGTAGAGGTTTCTAATGACTTTTTCTAAAGCTTATTATCATGCGGAAAGTAATGAAAAACCAGTACAAGAAGATGAAAGGCCCAGTATGCTCTGGATGGTCTGGCACCTGTGTTCCGATGCACGCACTGTGCCTCACAGGGGTTGGCAAATCTGCATCTTAGCTGCTCAATTTTCACCACAAAGCCTTTGAACTCCAGCCAGTTAGAAGCTGTTCTACTTCCCCCTCCTTTATTAATTCATGTTGGACATGTATTTGAAAGACTAATGCAACAAACAGGATAAGAGCCTGCATTCTCTAAACGCAGGGTTTACTGCGCCTTTTTAGGCAACCCTTTTAATGCTAATGCAAACAAGAATTTAATGCTATGCAGAACAAGCACCCAATACCCAAAAGGTGCTACTTCTCAAGCCCATAGTATCATCAATATATATTGGATTTAGTCATCTGGTCTTCCAACACAAGCAGATCACAGTGATTTCAAGGCAGAACCTCTTACCCAGTTCCATACTTTGGGAAACATTTAAATGAAGCTGCCATCAATGAATCAGACTTCTGTGGACAGAAGAATCTCTAGCCTGCAACACTAACAAAAGTCTGATTTACGCTGGCAAGTTTTCTCTAAGGTATCTCCAACAAATCCTCTCACTTTGTTAATTAATTGAGTTAAGTTTGCAGTTAAAAGCCCTGTTTTGTTCTAATGTCTCCTAATTGAATGGAAGCATAACATTCAGAGAAAGCACAAGAAGAAAACTCTAATATAAGGACAATAAGTCTGCAGACTGCTCTGTGTCAGGTTGCTATGTTTATAGCCTGTAGTCCAGAACAAATCACAACACTGAACTAGAAATTGAATGGTCTGCAGCCACTCTTCACTCCACCCACAATGTGCACCCAAATTTGTACAGGAATTCTATGTAAAGTCAAATTTCAAAATTCAATTTATTGTAATAATTAGATGTTTGGCATACTGATCATTAATGCTCTACTACTCAAAGCAAGCAGTGGAGCATATAATCTGCTCACATTCAATGGACCTGGAAATCATTTAGTTCTTTTTCCTGGAATTTTAACACAGGATCACTGGAAAATTAAAGTTACTCCTTCCCTTTGTGATGTAAATGTGCATATGCAAAGAGATTTACTACTAGAAGAATATCCTGCCACTGTTTTGATACTATTAATCAAAGAATATCAAGGTTGTCTTACTTTGCAAAGCATTATGTATATGTAATTTGTAAATTAAAAAAACATGGGACAGGCCAGAAGCTAACGTATGCTCTAACAAGTTGCATCCAATTTTTCCTCAAGACAGCAAAGAAACTCACCCTTAAAACCCTAAAATAGAAGGGCAATCTATAGTTTTGATACACCAACTAAACAATTTACTGGGAAGCTGTAAATTGTAAGGTGGAAATCATATATAAAATTGAATTAAAAATTACACTTAGCCTTTTAAAAAAATATGGATCCTGTTCCTCCCTTTTTTTGACTGTTGATCCGAAGAAAGATGTAGAGTACAAGTTATATCAGCAGCTACAAAAACTCCATGCACTTTTGAGTTGCCAAATGGCCTACTATTTTCTAGGTGAAGTTTCTCAGTTCGTCAGGAGCAATTGAAAGCCTTATTAACTCTGGCAACAGAAGAGGGGAAAACCACTAACTTCAGGTTAGGACTATGGTGCAGAGTCATGGATAATCTGCATTTTTCTTTTCCTTTGGTAGTGTGTTTTCCTATAGAAACAAGACACTTATTCGTGTTGTATGTCTGTCTACCAAAGTCAGTATTCACTATGATTCAAGACTATTTAACTACACAGGTACCAGCCACTGACAGTCAGAAACAGTTAACAAGTGCTCAAAGACCCAACAGTCTACTTTCCCTCTACTATGGTACATAAAACAGCATATTAGAGGTGTTAATTTTTTAATTAAATATGATCACAGAGAGATTCCTTAAAATTGACATCTAACATCTGCTTATTCTCAGCAAGAAGCTTCCTGCTCTGCACCGCCAAAACAACACAGAGAAATAATGCCATGAAGGAGCAAGATCGAGCAGTTCCACTTAAGCATATTTACACATTACCATTTTAACAACATTCAGAATAGTTTTAACATGTTGTTTTGTGCATATGACCAAAAGTGTCCCAAATCAACAACAACAAAAAATTTCTGCCTCTTTATCTCTAGCAATGTGGAAAGACTGTTATCTTTCATAAAGGTTATCGGTAGTTTTACCTCCAGAATGAGTACTGGAGCACTGCAAACATTGCTGTTCGGAGACTGTGGTCACTCACAAAGCCTGAATGCTGATAAAGTAAGAGCACTGTGAGTACTGTATTTAAAGACAGGTTATTTAGTGCCTCATTCTTGGAGCAATTCAGTTATAACAAAGATGGCTTTATAAACTGCTAAATGCACATGCAGGTGTTTCCTCTACATCTTTGATACACTTCTCAGTCATTTTCCTGCAGTCCTATGGCAAGCTCTTCCCAGCCCAATCTGCCCTTGGCCAGGGACAGCACAGACTGTTCCCGGAATCTATTACAGGAGCATAACTTTCTTATCTACCTAAAAGTACCAATTTTAACATCCATAAAAGTGAAAGAACCACACTGATGTATTCTGTGACATTTTACAATGCAGCAATTTTCTTCCTGCTGGCAATGTAAGCAGGTCACCTGGAAGTTAGACAAGGTGGTTCCGACTCACAGGGCAGACTTGGGAAAGTCAATCTCATCCAAGTTTTGAAACAGGGCACCAACCTCAAAGTGTTTCATGCTTCAGGCATTTAAGCCTAGCATCAGGCACCTAAAAGTTACCAGACTTCAACCTCACCCACAGCTGCCTTCCAACTAAGCATCCCAAATGTATGTGGATAAAATGCTGGATTATTCAGTCTTTAAACTTCCGCTTTACACTGGAAATAAAGTTGTAAGACTTTCAGCAGAAAGCATGAAGCCAACCATCACTCACTGTAACCTATAATACTAGAGGTTAATGCACATCCATTTCTACATGCAAATGGTACATTCCAGGAAGTTTTCTTAGTGCTGCCTGTCAAAGAAGACAAACTCCCTAAATTCTTGCTCTGTTTAGCTCTATATATAATTGATACAGAGCATTTTCATATATCACTGTTTATTGGACCTTTATATTGGTAACTGCATCATATGGGAATAAGAAGAGTAAGAGCCTTTGGAGTTTTTGTTTGGTTTGCTTTGTTGTTGGGGTTTGAGTTTGTTTTTTGGAGATATTAAGCAGGGCATGGATCAGTGAGATCGATCCTATCTGATGTGCTACATGATACAGCACAGCAATTGCTATAGTTCAGCCTAAGGTGAAACACATTTTTTTCAGAAAACATCTTTGCCTTGATTTAACAGATGAATGTTACAGATTCTCTGTAAATCAAAGATGACAATTATAAACCAATATAGGAAAAACTGCCCAGGCACTATGTTTCTACTTCATGGATTGAGTGAGTTAACCTCCACAGAGTTTAACCTGATTATATTAACAGCTGTTGAGCATCAGAAATGTCTCTCTTTTCTAAGTACCCATAGACTACATATAGAAGGGGGAGTGAAAGTCTGGGAAGCAACCCTGCAGAAAGGGATCAGGGGTTTCTTGTTGACGGCAAGTTGAGCACAAGCCAACAGGAGGAGCAGGCACTGATCTCTTCTCTCTGGTGACCAATGATAGGCCCTGAAGGAATGGCAAGAAGGTGTGCCAGGAGTGGTTTAGACTGGATATTAGGAAAAGGTTCTTCACCCAGAGGTGAACAGGTTCCCCAGGGAAGTAGTAGTGTTGCCAAGCCTGACAATATTCAAGAAGCACCTGGACAACACCCTTAGACACATGGTGTGAATGTTGGGGTTGTCCTATGCAGGGACAGAAGTTGGACTCTTGTGGGTCCCTTTTAACTCAGGACATTGTATGATTCTATAAGCTATTTTTGAGAGGGACACTGCAGAGTGGCAGAAGAGACACAATATCCTCATCACTCCAGCACAGAAAGGTGATGCTCTTCTTGCAGCTTTGGCATGTTTTTTTAAGTTGCCCTCTTTTTCAGTCTGTGCTTGCATTCATAACATACCCTCACTTGCATCCCAGATGAAACCATTTCCAGATTCCACTCCTATTACCCTCAGAGTGTGAAAGGAAGATCTTCCACACTAAGACAAGCAGATCAGCACAACAGCACGATTTCCTCTCATTTCCTTCACCTGAAAAGTAAATGTATGTTTAAGAAAGCAGATAGAAAATAGCTGACTTGCTGCATTTCTACTTGTAGGTACTTTACCAACACTACTATTACTATGACAGTCTCTTTGAAAACTTCCAAACAATATGTCTCACCCTCTTGCCTGCAGACAATGTGGTCAGGCAGCTAACCTATATAAATTCATCCACAACCGTGTACTTTTTTACAGCACGTAGTCCATCATTCACCTATTTCCTATGTCTTTCTTCCTTTGCAAGGAGAATAGTCAAAACTCAGTAAATGAACAGCCATATGACAAGCCTGGACGTTTCAAAATCCTTTGAAACAGAAATGAGAAAGAATTTTTATTTTTCATTTCTCAGAAGTTATACAGAATGCGTGCTGAAATTTCTAAAGTGAAACACTTCAGCCCAGAGGCTGCCTGCCAGTTCTTTGAGAGCTATTACTTTATCATTACCAGGCAGGTTGTTTTGACAGCTTCACTTCTAAGCTGACTGTAAATCTGTGAATATTTCACTGATGACTGAACATGAACAACTACTGACAACATCCATTGGCTTGGAGAATGAAGATTTAGCCAGGCTCCAGCAGTCAATAGCATACCTCTATAGGAGTTAGGGCGCTCAAAATCTGCATTTACTTTGCACCGTGTAATTCATTTGGGTCAAAAAGTAATTGTTAACTATCTGACTAAATTAACAGCATGCTTCAGGAGGTGCAGCTACATTTAAACAATAAGAAAACAGCTCAAATTTACAAAGAACAAGAGCTTTCTGAAAATTAAACTTTCACAGAAAGGAAGTCATGCTCCTGTCTCACCACAGCTGATGCCCGAGAAGAAGTTGCTCTGATAGGTCCTACACTTTCAGCCTGTGACAGGAGCTGACTTGCAGCCACCAAGAAAGGAGAAGGGGGTGCCCTGAGACAGCTCTTTGCAGCTTCCTTGCTTCACATTCTCTGAAGGAGGCTTCCACTACAATAGCCTGGCCTTACGTGGTAATCACAGTTGGCACATCCTAAGTATAAAACTGAATGAACACCTGGCATCTTATTCCTTTCCAGTGTTTTATTTTCAACTGCTGGATGTTGAGGCACAGAGAGTAGTAAAGAGCACCCAGTCCCAGAACATTACATCTGTCAGTATTCATTGCCCAACAAAGCAGAAAGCCTACCAAAAAATTTCTTTGAAGAAATTTATTTGGAAGAGAGGGAAAGGTTGGAGGCAGGAAACACATTCCTCTCTTTTGGAGCACTTATAGCTAATTTGATTATAAATCTCTTCTTCACACTATAATAGAGCACCTCTGTCTCTCATCCTCAGACAACAGCTGCAGGCAAGGAAATAACTACTTCTTTCCCTGAACTGAAAAACCAGCACAGTTTGAGACTTGCCAAAGATAACACGCAAAGCTTATGGTGGAGCAAAGAATAAAACCTCTGTATCGAAGTATCATTTCTGCATCACATATGGCAGTACCATGTGCTTTTCTGTTCTAGGACTCAGCAGAAAAAACCCTGCCAAGATAAACATTACATTGTAAACCATCCACCTACAACTTTGAAATTTTAAATCTAAATTTTCTAAATCCTTCTCTTTTTTTTAATAAGTGCATGGGTTTTTTGATTTAACTTTTTTTTTAATCAAAGTACACTGGGTTTTCTGGGGTGCTGTCCCATCCACTGCCTGCATTTTGGGGGCACAGCAGATCAGATGTCAAGAACAAAGAAAAACACTGAAACCAAGACTAATCTCAGACCTTATGAATTGCCATCATGGTCCAGACAATCATATAGCTGGTTCAACATCCCCCCCCACCTTACTGTGGGTGTACTGATCCCTTAGGGATGCCCAGGGGGGGAGTAAGAACAGGGTAAGAACGTTTTCATTCCCTTCTAATCATGTTTCCTCTTTGAAAGAGCAAAATACAAGTGTATTTAACATGAGTTTCACAAAGTACAGCAGCCTGATATCCTTGTCACAATATGATTCTGCTTTGTCTCACAAATATCACCGCAAAGATAGCATGTATTAAATACATTCAGCAGCCCAGTTTTAGATCCAATTTCATAGCCTTCAGCTATTTTGCTAAATGCAGAAAATAGCTGCAACAAATGGAAGCAACAAGTGCAGCACACAGAGGCTGTACAGTGGCCAACTCTATATTGCCAACTCTGGCCCATTTCAGGTAGATTTCTGTCATGCCTGCATACTTCAGTGACTGAAAATAGCAGATAATGAAACTGTTACATGTTCAAAGGAGAATCTCAAAGGAAGAGCAGGAAAGGTCTAAAAATAAGGCCTTGGCAAAGGAGGAGGAGTTATTACCACTTTGATTCAACCTGACCATCAGATAGGGAGGCTGGTCTGAGAAAGTCTCTCTGTGCCTGCTCACACAGCTGCTGCTCTGGTTGTGGCTAACATGCAGCCTGTCCCAAGCCCTGATGTATGTTTGTAGCGGTGACATTAGGCCAAATCAAAAGCAATGCATCAGTAGGATACAATGGGCAAGAAGGTTGTTGCCACCTGCAGCCTGCTCTCTCCTGCAGCTGTCATCCTTGCACGTTGATTGACTGGCATTGTTTTCAGAATCCACTAACCTATGGATATGGTGTCAATACGACTTCCTTAGTTTACCCAAAAAGTTTGTGAAGGAGATCCAGTAGCAACCAGGCTGCTGCGGCTTTCGTGCTCTCAGTGTGACACAGGGGGTGCCTGCACCATGTGGTAGGAAGAAGGATGAGCACTCTCACCCTCAGCAAGGTCACTGATCAGCTCACAAGCACACAAGTTACAAGTTAGAGAACTTGAGAGTCAGAATCCTCATGAATTAAGGGATGAATCAATGAATTCACATTAGATTAGTCTACCCAAAGAGGACTGAATTTGCTTGACACATTTTTTAGTTTCCTTTCTTAAAGAGCTCATTAAATAAAGTTTAATTTACAGAGT
>WAAB01022536.1:0-15065 GCA_013389865.1 Piaya cayana
ACTGAAGAGCAGCAGAAGGTTCCCGGATCTACATCAACCTAATAATTCATGCCCAGCTGATAGCTGGGCAGCAAGTTTGTGCCTTCCCCCAGGAAAGAGCCTCAGCCTCACAAGGCTGAGGTGCAGGAAAAGTGAAATCCCTGCCCTGGGCTCCTCCTCACCACCTCCCTCTCCCTGCACAGGAGGAGCTTTCCAATGTCAGCCTCTCCAAGTTCCGCAAGATCCAGCATGAGCTGGAGGAAGCCGAGGAGCGCGCTGACATTGCAGAGTCGCAGGTCAACAAGCTCCGGGTGAAAAGCCGGGAGTTTCACAGCAAGAAGATAGAAGAGGAAGAGTGAGGGTGTCTTGAGGCAACGAAGTGATGTGAGGGATGCACAAAATGTGAACCCTGTGTCACTTTCTTCTGCAATGAGTCTTTGTAACCATGTTGATATCTAGAGAATAAACACCGTAGATTCCCTTGCATGCACACCATGAGCACAAGCTGTCATTTGTTCCTCTTTTTACTGGTGAAGGCTATAGCATCATCTGGTTTTAGAGCAGCTTTGGCCTATAACTGCTGTGTACCTGGTCATGGTCTGGATTCTTGTCATATAGTTCCTAACTACTTCTCCATTCTTTATTACTTGTTGACTAAGGTATGGAGAGGAATTTAACTTCACGTGAAGAAAAATCATGTACAATAATTCCCAACAGTGAATCCTGCCAGCCCAGCCTCCCTACTGTTGTGTCTCAAGCAACATCTTAAATTCTGTTTACCCATTCAGCACCTCAACACTTTCCGATCATTCTGTACATCAGCTGTGAGCCCCTCTGCTGTCAGAGGCAGATTTACAGAGCACTGATAATCAACAGGGTTTATGTATTTTTGGAAGCTCACAGGAGGCAGGCTTTAGTCTCCACTATGTTGGTCTCATGGATTTTATTAGATAGGAGGACTCTGAAGAGCATCAACTCCCCTTGGGCTCAGACTGGCACAGACAGTTCTTTGACAACTCATTTAATTCCTCCAAATGACAGGTCTGTTCTACCAGCCACTCTGCTTACCTTTCCAGTCAGTCAATCTGGTTCTTCTCCACTGAGTTGCTCAGTCTTTTTCAGGCTGCAGAAGGCCATCTCAGAATCTCATCACTACAAAGAGAAGACACAACAAATAGAAAAAGCTATCAATCACACTCCGCAGGGGCAAGATGCACCCAGTTCCTTTTTCCCTGCTGCACACTCAGGAAAGTCCTGCAGAAATTGGTCTCTGCATGGAGACACAGCATGAAGAGGTGGTAAAAGGCCATCCCAGTGTCTTTATTGCTATCCTGAGATAGGAGATGTATCAATGAGAGAATCCAGAAACACCTACATGGAGTAGACATGCTAGGCACAGAAAAAAGCACTCTTCCTATTTAATTCCAGATGTGCAGTGCCCATCAGCAGAATAAACAGAGGTGATCATGAGGAAAGCGTGTCTGTAGCTTATGGAGGCTCCAGCACTCAGGCATATCTTAGCAGAAGGGTAGGGAAGAAGAATTTTCTTCTAAAGGCTGAGGGTGCCAGCATTTCTGTTCAGCTTGGCCTGGCATTCTGAGGAGTTCACCTTTCACAGAGAGGACTGCTGTCTGAAGAAACATCAGTGAAGTGGAGGCTGGGCACTGCCCATTTGGTCCTGTGACATCTTCTGAAGCACACCTAACAACTAATCACACCATAACTGACAGTGGTATTTGAAAGCTGCATTTCTTGGAGTGCATGTTTTCATACGTCCTTTGTCTCTGCTCATGATGGAAATACTTTTGCTTAACCCTAAGGACCTTGGGTTCAGTGCTGAACAAATGCATTTCCTAACCATTACTGAATGGAAGTTTATGACTATTTTGTCACTCCAGAAGTACTGTACAACTTCACCCATGAGATACACTGTCCCTTTGATCCTGTGAGCAGGAAACTTGCTTTGTGAAACACATGAAAAAATCAGGAAGGAAGGAAGGAAGGAATTGTGGATGCTTTGATGATGCACTGGCCTCTCACCTCTGCTGCAGCTTCACTTGAGCAGCCAGTGTTCTCTGTCAAGTCTTCCTTGCTATGTGGTATCTTGAAGTTAGAGCTTCCATGTCACGTGAACCACTGGGGATTCACAGGATGCACTGATCCCTACCGGCATGCTCTGCTAATCCAGACAGCAGGGCTAATACTACCAGCATGCTGCAAATCCCACAGCAAGTGCTTTTTCAAAGTCATCTACCAGAACCACAAACTCTATCCCATCTTTCTGGGCTTAACTGAAGGGTAGTAGGTTCAGCTCTGTCTCACAGAGGCAGTTTGGAAATGAGAGAGTGGTTGACTTCATCCTGGCCTTTGAATTTGTGGTGGTGGCGGCTTATTACTTTATTAGGGATGTGCTAAGTATTGAACTTAATAGTAATACTCATGCAAAACAATGGGTCCAGGAGTAACAGGGGCAAAAGCTCACACTGCCTGGGAACAAACACTGTGGGGCCCAGGTCAAGGAATAGTTTTCTGCCAAGTCTAACGGGACTAGGTGAGATCTGGGGACTGGCTGCTGTGAATCAATATGCAGTGTGCAGTGCCAGCAGACACCTTCCTCCTTGCCAATGGTCACCAGCTTCAGTGCCACCAGGAAGCACAGTGTGACACCAAGATCCAATGGGCAGGCCCAGAGCACGCGTGATCTGTGCTTTGTATTTTGTTGTATTTAGTGTGTGTATTTTGGTGTGGGATGCCAGAATGGAAAGGCAGACATATCAGTTTCTTTCAATCAGCCCCATTCAACAGCACAGACTCTGTGCCTCCTGGCACTGATGTCATCTACGCAGACCTCAGTAACACCTTTGATGTGGTGCCCCACAACATTCTGGCCATTAAATTGGAGAGTAGTGGTTTTGATGGATGGACTATTAGGTGGATAAGTGATTGGCTGAGTAGCCATGTAAAAAAATTACATCCAGATGGAAACCAGTGGTGACCCCCTAGGGTTCGTTAATGGAATCAGCACTAGTTAGCACCTTCATTAATGGGATACACAATCGGATTGAGTGCACCTTCAAGAAATTTGCAGACATCAACAAGCTGAGGGGCACAATTGATACAGCAGTGGGACGTGAAGCCACCCAGGGTGACCGTGATAGCCTCGAATATATGTGAACCTGATTCAACAAGGCCAAGTACAAGGCCCTGCAGCTGGGTCAAGGAAATGCCCGTTGTTGGGATATACTGGAGGGTGACTGGATGGAGAGCAGGCCTGCAGGAAGGCATGTATTTCCCCTTCTACTCTGCTTTCCAAAGACCCCACCTGGAGACAGACATGGACTTGCTCAAGCAGATGTAAAGGAGGGCCATAAAAACAGTCCAAGGACTGGAACACCACTCCTATGAAGAAAAGCTGAGAGGCTTGGGCCTGTTCAGCCTGGAGATGAGCAGGCCCTGACAAGACCATATTGTGGCCTTTCAGTATATAAAGGAGGCTTATAAGAAAGATGGAGAAAGGTATTTTCTGAGGCCTGTAGAGATAGGACAAGCGGCAAAGATTTAAAACTGAGGAAGGGAGATATTTGTTGTACATAAATGAAACTTCTTAAAGATGAAGCTAGTGAGCCACTGAAGAGATTGTCTCCAGAATTTGGTCATGCCCCGTCACTGGCAATGTTCAAGCTCAGCTTAGATGCAGCTTTGAGCAACCTAATGTAGTCATAGAAATCCCTGCTCACTGCATGGGTGTTGCATTAGATGATCTTTTTAAGGTTGTCTGTGGGAGCCAGAGACTGCCAAGAGAGGCAGGCCTTCAGAGGCACATCTGCACCCATTGTTTCTCACTGATTGTTTCTGGACTCGTCCTGGGAAGGATAAGGAGTGTTTCTATCAGCCTCCCCATGCCATGCACAGGGAGAAAAGGAGTGAGCTCTGAGTTTGAACTCCAGAACCCTGGGGCTGCAGTGCCAGAGACCTGTTTGGAACAGGTTCTTCGTGCACAGGCCAAAGCTTGATGCTGGATATTTCTTTGGATCGCAGGCATCGTTTTTCTGACCTTACCCTTGTGTTATTCACTGAGCTTTAACCACTGAGCTCTTTTAATAACCAAAATGCCATTGACCAGAAGAACGTGTTTAGATCTGACAGAGTTTAAAGCAGCTCAAGTGACAGTGCCCTTTTCCTAGAACTAGTTCAGTCACTCTCCAGGACTACCAGCAAATTCCCCCTTTCTCACAGTATCAGCGTTCTGTAGGACTGCTACCACCTCTAATGCCCTGATACAAGCATTTTTCTAGATCAGCTCTTTAACAGAAGCACTCAATCTTTTAAAACAAGAAATATTTTTATAAAAGCAATTTAATATTCATTTTTAAGGTATGAGGTACCATGAAGAATTTGTTCAAGACTAGATGAGGCTTTTCTCTAATATCAGTTATGACTGACTATAGCAACAGTGGACATTCCTCTCATATCCACATTTTTATTTTTTCAGTTTCTGCAAAATACCAAGTGTAGATTTGCTCGCTTAGATGTTTATTTCTGTTTATAGCTAAGGAGTCACCTTTCACACTCTAGGCATGCATTGCCTGTCCAAACTTGAACTTGTATTCTAACTTGCTGTCTCTTGGACTCTCTCTTTATCTAGCGCTATTGCAAAGTCCTGGCCCACAATATGTGCTTGGTTTTCTCTGTTTCAATATAACATTGCATGAATTACTGAATGTAATTCATTAGTCATGGTTTGTCTTTTGTAGAATTGTCATTTCTAGCACTCTGAAGGCAAGCCCTAAATTCACAGGGCCATGTGCGCAAGAAACAGTTTATTATTCCCATTTTACCTCTGGAATAGTTGCAATACAGAAATGTCAAAGAGTGCCTCCTGGGTCAAAGATCAAGTTATCTGTAGAAACAGTAGAGGAACCTATAAATTTTACCTCTGAGTTCCTTCAGTGATTTGACTGGTCAAGATTCCATTATTAATAGCCCCGTCAGCCTATTTATAGGAAATGCATTCACAGTAATGGTAAGATATGAAACATTCTAAATATATCTGGTCAAATCAAATGACAATTATGACATTAGTTCAGTTTGCCAGACAAAGCTTTGCCAAAGATGGTTTGCCAAAATATATTTTGACGGAAGCAAAAGGAAACATCCAGAGCATCTGCATACCAGGCTCTATAAAAGTCTCTTTGGAGTGCTGTGCCCAGTCTTGGCAGAAAATTTCAAGGTAAGTGTAGGGCTCCTGTGAACTCCTGGGCTGAGGAGGTAACTTTTTATCCATTTAACTTGCTATAGGCCTTGGATATCCATTTCTATCAGGGACTGTCTCTATCACCAGTGGTTTCATTCTAGATTTGAAGGCAACATTTTTTCCTTCAGCTTATATATTATCTCTAGGCATCTGTGCAATGTGAGTTACTATGATTTCAAACAGCAGGGACTGACTTCCAGATGCTGCCACCAGAATTAAAATTAAAATTTACCAACTCTTAAGGAAGAAATACAGTTTAAGATTTCTAGAAAGAAGAAGAAACAATAGTGACATTCATATCTGTCACATTGTGAGGTTAATTGTCTATAGGAAGTGAATTTCCCATGAAAAGCCACTATTTACAACCTCAGGGACTCATAGGTAATATCTTATTAAAAAAATTGAGACTTATTTAGTATGAGGTCTCTCCTAGGGCGATGTCTAAATTCAGTATATCCACAAAGTTGAAGTAATGCAACTAAACTGTACAATACTGCAATGCTAAAGAAATGATGTATATTCTATTACAACAGCTAAATGTTTAAGGATTAATTTCAAGTCCGGAAAATTTAAATCCAACTTTTTGCTTCTTTATACCTACTTGCACATAAAGCTGTTCACTTGCTGATTCACTATATCACTTCTTTCCTACAGACCACACTGCTGACTGTGCCTCCTGGCTAAGCGCAACCATGGCCTCTCCAGATGCTGAGATGGCTGCCTTCGGGGAGGCAGCTCCTTACCTCCGAAAGTCAGAAAAGGAGAGAATCGAGGCCCAGAACAAGCCTTTTGATGCCAAGACATCAGTCTTTGTGGTGCATCCTAAGGAATCCTTTGTGAAGGGGACAGTCCAGAGCAAGGAGTCTGGGAAGGTCACTGTCAAGACTGAAGGTGGAGAGGTGAGCAAGAAGAATGTCTTAAAATCTGTATATAATTACTAGTCTGAGCTCTTAGCTGACATACATGCATGCATCCCTTCTTCTGACAGACCCTGACTGTGAAGGAAGACCAAGTCTTCCAAATGNAAGACAATGGCAGCACCTTCGTGGCAATACAGCATTTAGAGGTGGGGTTTTTTTTTAAATTGTGTATGTAGAGCATACATATAATAGTCATTGGTATTATACACAAGACTCGGTTCTGTCCTAGTGATTTTTAAAACTCTAATTGATAGCATGCTGACAAAAGCATTGAAAAAGTTACAGTAGTGAATAATTAATAGAATGGACTGTGTAAAAAAAAAAATTCCCCTACCTGTTACTGAGATCTGATTGGCTCAAAATATGACAGAAAATATTAACAGAGCTCTGAACCAATTAGTTAATCTCTCCCAAAACCATTTTGTAGGCTAATTTCTAGCTGTACTGGCTTCATGAAGACATTGTTTGAAAAAGCAAGTGATGTGATTTGAAGCCTTATACTGCTGTACAGCTTCTTGGGAAAGAGAAAGAACCAGAATCCCAGTGAAGTTGCACCCTCAAGGAACAATGACATATGCCTTCATTTCAAATGAACTGTTAATTAATGCTCCTATACTGTGGATTTGCTTCTTAGGCATAGAAATTACTTGACCAGGAAGAACTAGACTTCTGTTAAGCAAAACTGCAATAGGCAGAAGGGAATCAGTTATCTGGCAGTCGTACCTCTACAGTCTTTCATGGCTTGACAAGAACATTACAGAACACTGCAGAATAATGATATTGCCTATTGAAACAGTAGCTGATTATTGAATATAAATAAAATTATTGAGGTTTATTTTTCTCCCTTTCCACTTCCACTTTAAAAGCTGAACCAGGTTTGTGAATAACATGCAGTTTAGCAATTTTTTTTTACATTTTCAATTGTCTTTGCCCCCCTTCTCTTTTTAGGACCTTAAAAATAGATTTGTCAAGGCAGAAAAAAAAGCAGAAACTATCTGAAACAAAAAACCCACCCAAACAAAGCAACAAAGCCCAGGCATTTTTTTTCCCATCTCAGGAAGAATTTACTCCTTTTAATTCACTGGAGAAAAGGCAGAATACGAGAAAGGAAAAAAAAAAGACCTTGTGTAAACATTTTAAGCATTGTTTAAATCTCTGCGGTTCTACCAGTGAGTTAAATCAGAAGGAGGTCAGAATTCTTTTGACCCATACAGGTAGTGCTTACAAGTCCTTGCTACTTAGAGATGAGATCTAATAAACCAGCCTTTACTGAGGCTTCTTGTTAAAGGGAAACATGTATAACTTTATCTCAGATGCCTAAATTGTTTGAGGACTCAATGATGTATAAGCAGTTAGTGATACTTTCTAAAACCTTAAAAAACACATAAGAAATTTCATATTATTCTCTCAGAATTCTACAGAGAGTTCTTTCATGCTCAAACCTCCAAATGTCTCTAACAGAATTCTCTGAGGAAGATAATCTTCCAAACTTCTTGAAAATAACAGGCACTCTTGCTTCACAATTCATTTTTATATCGAGTTTGATAGGAGAAATAGATTAAATTAAGACAAAATGTCCCATTTCAATGACTGAAAATGGAGTTTAAAGGAGTAACTTGGAGGTAAAAATAAATGGAAGAAATCCAAACTTTGATAATTCAAGCACTCTCCATAAAATACATAAGCTGTCTAAACCCATTGCTTTTATTTGTCACACACATTGTGTTCTATTTTACTGAAGAATGTCACTAAAAGAATCTTTGTTTCTGCCTGTTCCCCAGATCGTGAGAACCAGTCGATCCTGATCACGTACGTACATCCCTGCTCGGGTCCCTGTGGGGCTGCCCGGTGCCAGGGGACCTCCTGCCTGACCACACACTCTCTGCTTCTCTCTTGGCTTTGACAGCGGAGAATCCGGTGCTGGGAAGACTGTGAACACCAAGCGTGTCATCCAGTACTTTGCAACAATTGCAGCAAGTGGGGAGAAGAAGAAAGAGGAGCAGTCAGGCAAAATGCAGGTGAGTCAGGAAGAACAGACTCAACACTTAACATGCAGTTGCCATGTTGATGCAACACTGAATAGTTATCATTCCTACAGGGAATACTTGGGGATGAGATCGTTAATTAATAGATAATATCTTCAATCATTGCCTCTGTCTGTTCCTAACATGACCTCTGGAGAAGATAACCAGCAATTATTATCACCTTCTAGGGAACGCTTGAGGATCAAATCATCAGCGCCAACCCTCTGCTGGAGGCCTTTGGAAACGCCAAGACCGTGAGGAATGACAACTCCTCACGCTTTGTAAGTTGTTGCTTTGGACAAAATCTCTCCCCTTCATTGCAATATAAGCGATGCCCTAGCAGTGCACCTTATGAAGCAACATCAAGAGAGCCCATCCAGGCTGAAATGCTGCTTCTCCTTACAGGGTAAATTCATCCGAATCCACTTTGGGGCCACAGGCAAACTGGCTTCTGCAGATATTGAAACTTGTAAGGAACTTCTCCGACCTGATCCCATTCCTTCCTAAATTCTCATCTCCACATGCATTCCTGTGCCTGATTCTTTCCACTGTCCTTGCCAGATCTGCTGGAGAAGTCCAGAGTCACTTTCCAGCTCAAGGCGGAAAGAAGCTACCACATCTTTTACCAGATCTGCTCCAACAAGAAGCCGGAGCTAATTGGTAGGGAGGATCAAGGTCTTCTGGAGGATGGTTGCTGATGGTTCCATCTTCTAGCTGGTTGGCAAAACTGAGCCTGTGCCTTGTCTCTTCCTACTTTCAGACATGCTCCTCATTACCACCAACCCCTATGATTTCCATTATGTGAGTCAAGGGGAGATCACTGTTCCCAGCATTGATGACCAGGAGGAGTTGATGGCTACAGATGTAAGTAAAACAGCAAAAGGGTACCCGCTCTACATATTTCAAAGGTGACCTACCAAGGAGATGTATTTTACTTCATTTTTTGACTGCAGAGTGCCATTGACATCCTGGGCTTCTCTCCTGATGAGAAGACAGCCATCTACAAACTGACAGGGGCTGTCATGCACTATGGGAACCTGAAGTTCAAGCAGAAACCAAGAGAGGAGCAGGCAGAGCCAGACGGCACAGAAGGTACCAGCAAATTCAGCAAATGACATGCTCAAACAATACCTTTCTTTGCAGAGATGATATATTAGCCTACAGGGACAGGCCTTTGTTGGCTCAAGTCACCACAGAGAGCACTGAGGAAAAGCCTCTCTGTTCATTGTCTGTCTAAATGCAGACAAGTTGTTCACACTGACCAAATCCTGGCCATTGCCCAAAGATAAACACTTCTCCCTCCCTCTCTCTTTCTCTCTCTCCAGTGGCGGACAAGGCTGCCTACCTGATGGGCCTGAACTCAGCTGAGCTGCTCAAAGCCCTGTGCTATCCCCGAGTCAAGGTTGGGAATGAATTTGTGACCAAAGGTCAAACTGTGTCACAGGTAAAAGCTGGAAGTTAAAATCGCAAGGTTTGAGAGTGTACTTGAGGGTTGTTCTTTGACCCCAGGAGGTAACAGCAGTCCTTGCTGCTCTGTTTTAGGTCAACAATGCAGTTGGTGCCCTGGCCAAAGCCGTCTATGAGAAGATGTTCTTGTGGATGGTTATTCGTATCAACCAGCAGCTGGATACCAAGCAGCCCAGACAGTACTTCATTGGTGTGCTGGACATCGCTGGCTTTGAGATCTTTGATGTAAGAAACAGCATAGTCAAGGGGGGGCAGGGAGAAACACTCTTCTTTTTAAAAAGATTCAGAAGTTTACCCTCCTCATCTGCAGCTTTCAAGAAACCCATCTGTCTTTATCACTGTAGCACCCTTAAATGGTTTTATGAACAAACTCTGATAGTTAATGTTGTCAACAGGTAGAAAGGAGTCTAGTTAGGAGCAGTATTTCAGCTGGGCAACTTGAAACAGCAATAGGAGAACTCTTGCAAACCCCACGGGGGGTTGCCACACATAAAAAAACCTGTGCATTTCTCCTTGCTTTGGACAGTTCAACAGCTTTGAGCAGCTCTGCATCAACTTCACCAATGAGAAACTGCAACAGTTCTTCAACCACCACATGTTCGTGCTGGAGCAGGAGGAGTACAAGAAGGAAGGAATTGAATGGGAATTCATTGACTTTGGGATGGACCTGGCTGCCTGCATTGAGCTCATTGAGAAGGTATCCTTCTTGTTGAAACATATTGTATCTTGGGTATCCCATACTTGCCAAGATACATGATTAAGAAGCATGTGTGACTATTCTGGCTTTTTCAAATATATACCCTGAGAAAGTGGCAATGGGGTGGAAGTGTTTCTGGAGCTCAGTCTCAGGTATCAGGACTTTTGGTGCAGTATTCATTTCCAGATTACATTCACAAGGTACTGAGCAGATTGTCATGTTCTGTAAGTACCTGTCAGTAAAGTTTTTTGGAGAGGACAATGTTTTGCAATCTTATAGTTGTAATTTTTTTCATCAGCAAAGACTCCTATATAAGTTCAAATGAAACATCAACACTGAAAGAAGTTGAGCCTTAGTTAATTTTTCTGAATTATGAAATACACGGGAACAGCTTTCCCTTTCTGACTCCAGCAGCTTTCCAGCCAAGGGATTTTTCCTTTCTAATTTGTTTCTCCCTCTTGTCTGTTGTAATGTCTTCCAGCCCATGGGCATCTTCTCCATCCTGGAAGAGGAGTGCATGTTCCCCAAGGCAACTGACACCTCTTTCAAGAACAAGCTCTATGACCAGCACCTGGGCAAGTCCAACAACTTCCAGAAGCCCAAACCTGCCAAAGGCAAGGCTGAGGCTCACTTCTCACTGGTGCACTATGCTGGCACGGTGGACTACAACATCACTGGCTGGCTGGAGAAGAACAAGGACCCCCTGAATGAAACTGTCATTGGGTTGTACCAGAAATCATCTGTGAAGACATTGGCCTTACTCTTTTCTTCCTATGGTGGGGAAGCAGGTGAGCTCTGTAAAATCATTGTTCTGTGTGTTCATGCTGTACAAAGGAGGCCTCTCCAAGGCAATGGTAAAGACATCTGCTGACTTTTTTCAATTCTGCAGAGGCTAGTGGAGGTGGTGGTGGCAAGAAGGGTGGCAAGAAGAAGGGTTCTTCTTTCCAGACTGTCTCAGCTCTTTTCCGGGTATGTACAGAATTCATTACCTCTTTGAAACCAGAAAGCAATTTTTTCTTGAATCTGAAAGTACTCTTGTCATTTTGAAAATCCTTCCCTTGCCATCCTTGGGAATTTCTGAATCACCCTTTTAGAACACCACGAGATTTCTACTTCAAAGCATAAATGGCCTTCCTTTCATTTCAGGATTGAGAATATTATTGTCAGCCTCCTGAAATTCCCTAGGCAATATTCTTCAACTTTCTATTCCAACTTACTACTGATATTACATTCTTATGTTTTGGCTGGTTTTTTCTACCTGCCCTACTTTGGCTATTACCTTCTCTGAATACTCTATGAAAGTCTCCAAAGCATCAACTTCACCTACTTAGACTGAGAGTGAACATCAAATGAGCAAAACTACCTTAAAATCTTGTTTGGAGAGTTCAGAGATGTTTCCTATAGCTGTTGTACATATCTATAAAGTTTTCAAGTATTGACACATTGTAGAAATTGAAAACAGTAGACCAAAGATCAAAGGAAAACATTGTCATGATAATTGTAAAATTATAAGGCAACATTTTCATTTCATTGGGGAAGGAGAGTGATTTTAGATTATGTGAAAATAATGAAGCTTGAGGTCAGTTTTCAACTATGTTGTCAAGGTTTCTATATTGCTGAGGTGGAGATTCTTAGGGAGATTGAATTAAACTAAACCAGTAAATTTATATGGGCTCTACAATTATTCCCCCCATTTAGAATGAAAGTATAGCTGCCAAATCAGATGCCAGTCACACTTGGGCAAGAGTACATGCCATACACTTAAAATGCCCAACTAAATACTACCTGTAAGGAAATCTGTGACATGGGAGCTCTGTATTCGTTTAAGTAGATCAAGGAAAAGTAATACTAACCATTATTCTACAAAAGAGTTTCAAACCCAAAAATCTGGGATCCTTCAGTTCCTAAGTTTCACTTTGAGAGTGAAACTGCAAGGTGATTTAGAGAAGGCAAGTCTGCATCCTTAAACACTTGGGTTGATACATCCACTCTTAAGCTTCCAATGCTTGTGCTTATTAATATAAACGTCATTCCATAATCTCACAGGAGAATTTAAACAAGCTGATGGCTAACCTGAGAAGCACTCACCCCCACTTTGTACGATGCATCATCCCAAATGAAACAAAAACACCTGGTAAGCAGATCCAATAGGAGGAAAATTTGAGTAGCAGAAGCTCTTCTGCATGTCAAACAGGTGGGGAGTCACTAATTCTGCTGTTTGTTAGGTGCCATGGAGCATGAGCTGGTGCTGCATCAGCTGCGCTGTAACGGCGTGCTGGAAGGGATCCGAATCTGTAGGAAAGGATTCCCCAGCAGAGTCCTGTATGCTGACTTCAAACAGAGGTAAGAGTGCTGCACACTTCTGCCCATTCAGACCAAACTAAAGAGCCTGGGTATCATAATATACTTGAAATATTATACTTTAAATTGGTACTGAGCAGTAACATAGAAATTTTTCATCATCAGTTCATTATGTTATGACTGCTCCGTTCAGGATTCTCTCACAGTTTGAGTTAATAGAAAAAACACTCTCCATGTCCTGTCTGAAAGGATGAACTGTCTCGAGGCATGAGACTGATTGAATAAGACAGTCTGAGAAGACTGTGGGGTTCAGTCTCAATGGTGGTTTTTGTTATGTGGATTTCTTCATGTTCTATTTTCTCCTACAGATACAGAGTGCTTAATGCCAGTGCTATCCCAGAGGGGCAGTTCATGGACAGCAAGAAGGCTTCAGAGAAGCTCCTTGGATCCATTGATGTGGACCACACCCAGTACAGATTTGGTCACACCAAGGTTAAAACAAGACTTGTGTTAAAAGTTTGTCAGGGAGTGGGAAGGGTGGGTTGCTCCAGCAGGAGCAGAGAGCAATAACAGAGCTGGTGGGGCAGGGACCTCAATCAGCAAGTGCTCAGCCAAGGAACCAAGCAAAGCAGGTGGGGAAGACCCTGGAATGGCAACCAGGTTCAGCCAAGAGTCCAGATCATCAGACAGGTTTCTGACAATAAGTGAAGTCTGAGGTGAAGCCATAAAGCCTTGGTTCTCAAGATTGTTCAGGATCAGATATAAGTAGACTTACAAGACAAAGGCGCTATTCATTAATTCCTGGGCAGATTCATAGCAATGAGATCAGTTTATCATCAAGCCAGGAAGCAAGTCTGCAGGTCATGGTAGAGCTCACTGAGGTCCATGATGAGTCCAAGTTGTGGCTGAGGCTGTGGCTGAACTGGAAACCATGACTCATACTGCCTGGTTCAGATGGGGACTGACCTCTAACAACTGAGCTTACAGGAAGCTCATACACACCTGGGCAGAGTTTAGGAGGATGCTGAAGGTGAGGCTGGTCATGGTCATTAAGGTCTACTTAAGGATCCAGAAAGACTCTGAGCCTCAGTTCTGTACTACCTGAAAATAATAAGCTGCAACATTCCCTTTCTCAAGGTGTTCTTCAAAGCTGGGCTGCTGGGTCTCCTGGAGGAGATGAGAGATGACAAGCTAGCAGAAATCATTACTCGCACACAAGCCAGATGCAGAGGCTTCCTAATGAGAGTGGAGTATCGGAGAATGGTGGAGAGAAGGTAGATATTTCTCATATTTATTTTGATGTCATGGTACTTGACTAATGAAATTTTAATCAGTCACATCAAAATGATGCAATAACCATATCAACTTCCTTTCAGGGAGTCCATCTTCTGTATCCAGTACAACGTTCGTGCATTCATGAACGTGAAGCACTGGCCCTGGATGAAGCTGTTCTTCAAGATCAAGCCCTTGCTGAAGAGCGCAGAATCTGAGAAGGAGATGGCCAACATGAAGGAAGAGTTTGAGAAAACCAAGGAAGAGCTTGCCAAGTCTGAGGCCAAGAGGAAGGAACTGGAGGAGAAAATGGTGGCCCTGCTGCAGGAGAAAAATGACCTGCAGCTCCAAGTGCAGGCTGTGAGTATCCCCTTTCATTCATCCATAGAGGAAGAATGTTGCAGAGCCAGAATATTTGTTTGCCTAAGCAGAGCCTTCCAGGAAGCTCACTGATGGGTAGTAGAAAACAGTCTAAATGGCACAGTCTAACGCACCCTTACATTGAGTAAACAGGCATCAGCAGGGTCATGATGAGTGTCAGCTTGTGGGAGGGAAGGGTCAGGTTCACCTCCCATTGTAACAAATGCCACCATGTGATTCAAAAGACAAGAGCAGAGGACCTTCAAAACAATACAAACCAATAAATCCTGTGTCTCCCCACCAGGAAGCAGATAGCTTGGCTGATGCTGAGGAAAGGTGTGACCAGCTCATCAAAACTAAAATCCAACTGGAAGCCAAGATTAAGGAGGTCACTGAAAGAGCTGAGGATGAGGAAGAAATCAATGCTGAGCTGACAGCCAAGAAGAGGAAACTGGAGGATGAATGTTCAGAGCTGAAGAAAGATATTGATGACCTTGAGTTAACACTGGCCAAGGTTGAGAAGGAAAAGCATGCTACTGAAAACAAGGTACATACATGGGGGACATCGTAAGAGGTCACAAAAATTATTGCTTCTTGGAGCAAAAGACCCTGCTACAGCAGGACACCTTCGCTTTGGGACATTTTGGCTGGAATGTGTCTGAGCAGCAAAAGGAAAAACAGAACTCCTGGCTAAGAGCTACACAACGAACATGCCATTGAACCTCCAGGTCTGCTTTGCACCCAGTTCTGACAACTGCTTATATTTGTAGGTCAAAAACCTCACTGAGGAG
>WAAB01022538.1:0-25667 GCA_013389865.1 Piaya cayana
ATTAATCCCTAGTGCTCTAGCCAGCACACTAGTACTTCAACTCATCTTAAATTAATCCCTAGTGCTCTAACCACTACACAAGTACTTCAGCTTATGAGAATTAATTGATAAGTTTTTCTGCAGCTGGTTTGTGTGCTTAGTTGTCTTGTCATATAAATCTGGTTTGTATCAAGAAATAATATACAGGCATTCTCCAGACATAGATAAATAATCTGAAAGAGTAAACAGTCTCTTAGGGTTGCAAGGATTTATTGATATGCTTAGTTGTCTTGTAAGATGTAGTTGTCTTGGGTCAGGAGATAACCTGAAGGGAGTCTCCAGATATGGTTGGATAACCTGAAAAAATAAACATTCTCTGGGGAGTTACATGGTTCTTTGTTTAAAACTAGTATACATACCTCCTGCTTTTGTAAGATGGGTGTCTTTTTTAGAAGGGCATCCGATTCAGCGCTGAAATGTAAAATAAAAATATTACTGCCTTTGCTTCAATGACTTTGACTTTTCAATATTTTATCAGTAAGTGAGTGTTTCTCACAAGCTCATCTTGAACTAGCCAGTCTACTAGTACTTCAACTCATCTAAAACTAGTCCCTGATAGTCTAGCTGGCACACTAGTAATTCATCTCATAGAATCATAGAAGTATAGAATAGTTTGGGTTGGAAGGGACCTTAAAGCCCATCTAGTTCCAACCCCCCTGCCATGGGCAGGGACACCTCCCACTGGATCAGGCTGCACAAGGCTCATCCAACCTGGTCGTGAACACCTCCAGGGATGGGGCAGCCGCAGCTTCCCTGGGCAACCTGGGCCAGGGCCTCACCACCCTCATGGTGAAGAATTTCCACAGTTTCAGTACAGGATGGGGGACAACATGATTGAGAGCAGCCCTGAGGAAAAGGACTTGGAGGACTGATTGATGAGAAGCTCAACATGAGTCACCAATGTGCACTTGCAACCCAGAACCTAACTGTGTCCTGGGCTGCATCAAAAGCAGCGTGGCCAGCAGGGTGAGGGAGGGTAGTCTGCTTCTACTCTGCTCTTGTGAAACCTCACCTGGAGTATTGTGTCCAGTTCTGGAATCCCCAGTATAAGCAGGATATGAAACTGTCGGAAAGAGGGCTACAAAGATCATCTGAGGGCTGGAGCACCTCTGCTATGAGGACAGGCTGGGAAAGTTGGAGTTGTTCAGCCTGGAGAAGGCTCTCAGGAGATCTTATAGCAACCTTCTGATACCTGAAGGAGCATTGAGAAAGCCAGGGAGGGACTTTGTACAAGGGCATGGAGTGACAGGATGAGGGAAAGTGGCTTTAAATTGGAGAGGGGAAGATTTAGACTAGATATCGGGGAGAAATTCTTCACCATGAGGGTGGTGAGGCCCTGGCCCAGGTTGCCCAGGGAAGCTGTGGCTGCCCCATCCCTGGAGGTGTTCAAGGGCAGGTTGGATGGGCCTTGGGCAGCCTGGTCTGGTGGGACGTGTCCCTGCCCGTGGCAGGGGGGTTGGAACTGGATGATCTTTAAGGTTCCTTCCAACCCGAACTATTCTATGATTCTATGTGCTGAAGTACTAGTGAACTAGTACTCCTGGGCCAGCGTCTTTGCTTTCCAGTAGTCAGGAGGAAAGTGTGGCCCTCAGCCACTACTGCCAACTGTCTGCCAAAACACAAATAGCAAAGTGTGCGACGGTTCCGTTCCGCTGCCTGAGCTGTGAACACAGGGAGGGCGAGCCTTATGCTGCACTTTTGTTCTGTGCAGCACTATGCAATGGAAAAGCTGCATTGCCAAATAATCTGTGTGTGTACATCACTAGCTCTAGAGTTTCTTCTCGTTTGTTGGCAATAAAACTTGGGGTTGCTGCAGAGCTCTTCAATAAAAGAACCCATCCCAAGTCACTGCAGACTTTGCAGAATGCTGAGCTGTAACACGCTCGTGACCCTGGGTTTTATCGCTTGTTGAATTGCAACGTCTCACGAAATGTCTAATTAAACACATCCCTCAGAAATAACTTCTGCTGTTAGCAGACCACATCAGAAACGTCAAGGTTACTGACAGCTCTTTAGCCATTAGATTGTATCAGTTACATTATCAGTAAGTACTTCCATAATTTCTGAGATGCTGCTCCCTAACTTTTAGTTTAAAATTCATGCTGTTTTCTTTCAGAACGTGTTTTGAAATTGATATATTAGTTATTGCACTCTTTCAGAGAATATGCTCAGAGTTAGTCATTATTTAAAAGAACCTGAAAGTTGTAAAAGGATTACAATTGAAGGGTGTAATTTAAGAACGGTTTTCCAAAGGCAAAGAATAGTTCTCAAAGAATATCTATCTCTTTGAGAAATCAGAAAGAATCTCTCTCAGATAAAAAGACAGAACACTTTTATACAACACAGTAATTTTTGCTTTGTTTAGGGATAGGTTTGTTTTTAAATATACTGGAAATCTCTGAGCTATCAGCTTTCACTCCTTCTTTCAGTTTCAGTTGTCATCTCTCGTTTTCCACTAATATTTGGACAGTCAAATCCATAGCACAGAATACTAGTCTTTTTCCAAGAAGTTTCCAAGATGCAGTGTAGGAAAAAGAGTGGCAAGTAAGAATGTAATGATCCTAATTCCACCCTATCATGATTCCTTTACCTGCAAAGTGGAAGAAGGTGTAGCGTGGGGCTTTAATTTTTGCCTCATTCGAAATGTAATGAGTAGTTTTACCTTCAGGAAAACAAGTTGAATAGGAGAGAACCAAAAAGGCCGTGCAAGTTGATTTGAGAGGGTTTAATGCTCTGCAGAACACTACTGAGGATGTGCTGCCCAAGTTTCTTGATACTAACACAGGGTGATTAAAACTAGTACCTCCCATTTACTCCTGCTTTCAAAGAAGTCAAACATCAGAACACACATATGTCCTGACAAACACTAAGAAAACTATCATCTTGCTATAATCCTCATGATGAAGCCTGCCAGTTCATGAGGCCCGTTTATTTCATAGCCAAGACAATCAGAATTTTAGCCTCGCTTTTTAAGGGCAGGACCACCAAGTATCTAAACCTGCCCCTAATTACAGAGGCTTTTCTCTACTCAGAATCATAGAATTATAGAATAACCAGGTTGGAAGAGACCCACTGGATCATCGAGTCCAATCATTCCTATCAAACACTAAACCATGTCCCTCAGCACCTCGTCCACCCGTGCCTTAAACACTTCCAGGGATGGTGACTCAACCACCTCCCTGGGCAGCCTATTCCAGTGCCCCATGACCATTTCTGTGAAAATGAACCTGCAGGAGTTGCCCTGACAGCTACCAGGAGTTTGGTCCTGTGTTTATCACTCAGTGTGACAGCCCTGAACTTCTGGAGGTTCAATGAGAAGAAAGTGCCTGTGTTTGAAACCTAGGTCCTATTTCGATCTAAACTATAATACTGAAATTGATGGGAAAAATGTTACTTCGAATAGAAAACTGGGTGTTTTTTTTAATTAATTGATTCAGACAGTTCTTCTCAGGTGTAAGTTCATTTGAGTTTTGCTTTCTGCTTTGATTTGGGAGATGATAGTCTTACTTTAAATGCCAAAGTTGGTATTTGGATACTGTTGTGCCATGCTGGCACCTCTGTAACAAAGGTGATAGAACAAAGAAATAAGAGAAAAAGAGATTTCTAGAAAAGTTCATCTAGACTTTTGTGGCACTACAAAGAATCTGGGCCACTACAAAAGGTGTTTGGCTGTATTTTATCCTCCAAATGTGTGTTTTGGTTATCTAAATTGCTTGTGATTCCATTCGGAAAAAAAAGAAAAGTATTTTTCCTTGTGATCTAAAGTCATATCTGACAATATCTGAATGATGTAAAGGAAAATGTGTTGGAGGGGAAACAAGAGAGACAGGAACATTGACCTTGGGGCAGGTGTGGAAGGAAAAGGGTAGAAAAACACCGTCATTAAATATGGTGTAACAAACGAGCTCAGATTCATGTGGTGGTGGTCTCTCCTTTGGGCAAAACTGCCACAGCCACTCACTTCATTAGGAAAAATGACATTTGTATTTAGTTTGTGAATATTTAGAATAAATTGTGTTAAATTTAAGTTTTCCATATTTTATATTTTAAAACCATTGCAAATCAATTCCAGTTTATTTAGAATTCTAACTCTCTGTGTACTCTCAAGTAATTCAGATGGAGCTCTGTCGTTGTCTCTTCTATACCAACAGAAATGGAAAGAAGGTTGGAGTGTTCACTGTCTCAGATCAGGTTGTGAGCCACAGAATGCTGGGTCATGGTTACCTCTACACAATCATTTACAATGGTGCAAAATTAGTGCCAAAATACTAAACATCGCCCTCCTTTTTTTCTGTCAGACAACAGTATTTGCTCTCACCCCCAAGTGTGCTGGTGGTCCAAGAAGATCGATCTGTGTTATTTCTGCAGCCAAAGTGTATTCATTTTCTACTTCTAGAACTTGAAAACGAGTTTCGCTTTCTGTTCAGGGGGCACTCATGTCTGATACTGAAATTCAAAACCCATGCAACAATGTGCAGTGAAAGATGTTGTTTCCCTCAGTGAACTACTGCACATCAAGGGTATCAATGCAGGTTACCTACCCCAGAGACAGAATTGCAGTCTCCTCGTGAGAAAGACTGTTCAGTAATGGGAATAATCCTGCAGGAGGAAGGAGTATGATCTATAAACCGCTCTGTAGTGGTCCGACATAGGAAAGGGAAACAGAGAAAATTCTGCCTTCTTGCACATCCCAGTCTCCAGGGAAACTCTCCAGGGAAACAGAGATCCACTTTGGTTTTGAAATGAGAATGTTTAATCAAAAGCTAACTTCTACCATAATATATTCTTCTAGAAAACTTTGGATGTAACTCTTAACTGTACCTGTAAGGAGAAAATGTGCAAGCTGGGCAACCAAAGCGGTTATTAGGAATAGACTGTTCTTGAAATCACTAAGAATTCATTACTCTTTTTTTTTTAAATTTTAATGTTTTCCTCCTCTGTCTTCCATTCTTCTTTTTCTGTTTTATATTTTATTAAAAGACAGGTATTTTACTACTGAAGGTCTTGGAGGTGCTATATGCATGTCTGTTTGTCCCTGGAATCTGTTAACATACAACAGCTCTGATGATTTTCTTAAATTAGAAAAGAAAGAAAAGCTGTAAGGAGGTTTTATTCTTTCTAGGGAAAGCAGGAGAAAAACCTTAAGCAAACCAGAACTGTCGTGTGAGTAGTGTGTACAGAGCCTGTCCAGTGCACTATCCTGCCTGCAGGAAGGGGATGGTGCATGACATGCAAAGTAAACACAGTAATCTGCACTCCAAACACCCCAAAAGGGAGTCATCCTTGTTTCTTGTTGCAGAGATGGATTCAGACCTGAAGGACATCCATAAACATTGCACTTCAAGGCTTATGATGGTGGAAAATCAGCTGATTGATGGATAGGCCAATGGCATCTTGGCTTGTATCAGAAACGGTGTGACCAGCAGGTCCAGGGAGGTTCTTCTCCCTCTGTACTCGGCACTGGTGAGACCGCACCTGGAATCCTGTGTTCAGTTGTGGGCCCCTCGCCACAAGAAGGATATTGAGGCTCTGGAGTGAGTCCAGAGAAGAGCAACAAGGCTGGTGAAGGGGCTGGANGTTTAGTGTTTGATAGGAATGGTTGGACTCGATGATCCGATGGTTCTCTTCCAACCCACTGATTCTGTGATTCTATGATTCTATGATATGTGACTACTGACTAGACTATGGATAACATGCCACATAATAGCCATATTGCAGCCTTAGAAAGACGAGGCTTGCACGACTCTATTTCACCTGGTTGTAAGCAGAGGCTCACAAAAGCACAGGGAGACTTGCAAAAAGCAAGTGTTTGGAAGAGTTTGTCTTTTCCCATCTGTGTTTACTTTTGCATGTTCTCTCTCTTTCGCACAGATTCCAAGAGACAGGAGTTTTCTTTCATTTCACCAGACACGAAATCCTCTTTAAGTTAATGGAATTACAAATCTGTGTTGATCAGCATGATTTGACAAATGCTGAACCAAATTCATCAGGTTTTCTTATAGTCAGTACCACCTATGTTGTTTCTCATCAAAACCACAGTAATGCTCAATAGGCAAGGCCAATGTGCATTCATTTACCTGTGATACCTCTTCTAATCTAATAAATTCTTTATGAAAATCCAAGACTATTCTTTTTATCAAAGGATTGGGAATTATTTCATTCAATTGTTCTGAAATACATCAGTTCTGCAAGTTAATGAGTGTCTCTTGAGGAATGACTGATAATTCTTATTCCCAAGCAGTATGAGCTGTGTATTTTATACTGTTTCAAAAGTATTATGGGGGAAACTAAAGATAATATTTCAGCTTTTGTTTCTTAATCTCACACTTCAATTAAGCAGTTTGGATCCTATCTCTCCACATTATCCTCTACTGGTAGCTATTACTTATGGCTCCCTTTCTGTCTTCTTACCAGTTACATGGAATGATGATCATACAAATAAAAATAGAACCGCCTGAAGTGGCATTAGTTTCTTTATGACTGTGTGTTCTCAGTGAGCTGATGAAAATTGTTTCTAAACAAAGATGCTAACCATTATCATAAAGCTGCAAAGGAGGCAAATAATATAAGACACTCCTAATTCAGGCGTGGAAACAAGGGGGGACAATATACTATGATGCTACATTCCTATTAAAAGCCCTTTACTGAATGTAATGGCTTTAATTGCAACACTTTCAATACGATGAAAGGAATATCATCATGATTGCTAAAATTCATATGCCTTCTTCATCAAGAATAAAGCCTACAGAGAAAAGACTGTGTTTATTTCAAAAAGTTCCTCTAAAAAAAAATCACATAATTCTTTCAATGAACATTACATAAGGGGGAAATTTCACACATTTTCCTATCATTCATGTTTCTGTAAATAGTGCCAATTCTATTTTTAAAATGCTAATAGTAATCACTCTGATCCAACTGTTTTCAAGTCTTCTAACACCACCACAGTTAAGTAATAACATTCTCCTATTAGGATAATGGGTAAACATGAGCTGGCAGAACACCTGCAATGCAACCATAACTCTAAAACCTCATGCAGACAGGTAGGAAAAGGGTCACACCTTTACTTGCAGGGCTGGGCTCCTGCTGCTTCCACAGGTGCCACCTGTAGTGCAGATGGATTACAGGCCCTTTACTAGGAGGGGCTGAAACCCGTAGAAGGATAAAAGAGCCTGCCTCCCTTCCAGCCAAATTTCTGCCTTTAAAGCTGGTGAGGTAAAGGAATACTAGTTCAGCTGCTTGTTTTAGTTTAGTCTTTAGAGTATAACTATATCTCCTGCTTAATTTTCTGTATGTTGTATTGCTTTCTCTTGCTTAATCCTGTGGAAGAGTGGTTTTATTTCTGGTACTATGTGTGCAGTTCACCCTCCTTTTGTTTTCTTGCACTGCCTTTCATTTGTGTGCCTGCTCACTTTTCTGCTTGTGTTATCTATTTATTTAGGTTAATCGAATGTTTCACTAAGAAATTAAGAACACATGTTATGATGCTTTAATAAGACCCAGAATTTGCTCATCTGCTTTCTTCACTTATAGGAGTATTAAAAAAAACAACTGCATAAAGCTATAGAGAATAGTTTTATATAGAAAGTAATGACTTTGCTTGTGTTATTGATTGTATCATACTCTAGAAAGATGAGAAAAAACTTTGCTTCCTCACTTACCTGAAGTCAGATGTAAGTAAAACTTGTGTCATGTAGGTGCTTGCCAATCTGAACAAGTAGCTGGGCAGAAATGCTGCTCTCTGAAGCTTGATTATCACCTGCAACTTTGAGAGGGGATATATAGTGCCCTTAAAGTCTGCAACTGAACAATTCCTCTGCATGAGAATCTCTGGTGCTGTTCTTTTTGCCATCACAGAGTGTCACAGAGTGGTAGGAAGCGACTCGTGGCTATGCTTTAGTGCCAGGGCAATGCAGGCTGATGTACAGGGACAGCTTCCCTCTGTTCTATGGGTGCTGGTGTATTTTAAGTGCAGCATCTTTAAAATCAGGAATAGGAAAAAAGGGCTGCAACTCAGTGTCCACTTCAGATTATTTGTTTCTGAGCCCTCTGCAGGGAGACTTAACAGCCTAGATCCTAACAAGAGATCAGTGCCCGCACTTGGTCCTCTCAGAGAGTGGCATCCTTTGAATCATGAAATTGTTTGTTTGTTTTTCTTTCAAACAAAATGCATGATACCTTTACTTGCCCAGCAAAACAGCTCAATCCAAAAGTAGAGACCAATACATCTTCGGAAATAATAATAGAAACATTAAAGTTGGAAAAGACCTCTCTTTGCTCCCTCATAAATTATGTTAGTGCCACAGCAGCTGAAGGATTAAAAGAAACATAGCCTAACCTCTATGGCAAATTGTTGTTCGATGTCCAAATGACTTCTATGCTTCTCAAAATATGTAAATGCTGGTCTTCATTAAACCCATCCAAGTTCTTGGATTTTGCTGATCCTCCTTGTTCTGACATCAATTCTGCAAAGTGCTAATCACTAGGATGACTGTTTCAGATGGAGACCTGACTGCATTTCAGCATGTGGGGTCAAGATCCCCCAGGTCTGGACAAGGCAATTACAATAGCTTGGTCTTGGGATACTTCTGTATCCCAATTTCTATGAAATTGCGTAGTTTTCTCTTCATATGTTCGATATCTGTGTGGATTTCCTTCTAGGAGGCAATCTCAATACAAAATAGGAACAGCTTTGATAGGAAGAGTTGGACTCAATGATCTGGTGGGTCTCTTCCAACCTGGTTGTTCTATGATTCTATGAAAAAGCTGCAACTGTTATCTCTCAAGATCAGAAATAATCAATACTGAGTATTGCTTGTTTGCGATCTTGCATGCACAAACTTTAATGATATTTTTGCTGTTGTGATTGTGTATTTCTAAAAGAGTTCCTGGGGTGTCAAAACTGGATAGCCCAAAGAGCTCAGGATCCAAACACTGGGGAGGGTAATCTTTTTAATATAAAACCCACAAGCAGCTCAGCAACTTGAAAACACAGCAACCAAGCTGGCAGTGATTTCTGCAGTGAAATATGCATCCTGGCTGTCATTTTGTGACTGAACTTTGTAACTGGGTCGCTAAAAACAAAATTAACCTATTGAGGGATATATTTATTGACTTTGATCTATTGTTTCTTTTTGCTTTCTTATTAGGATAAAATCTTCTTAGATAGTGTCACGGAGGTTGTAGAGAGGAGGGTGCTGGCCTCTTCTCCCAAGTGACAGGGGACAGAACAAGAGGAAATGGCCTCAAGCTCCACCACAGGAGATTTAGGCTGGACATTAGGAAAAGATTTTTCACACAAAGGGTCATTGGGCACTGGAAGAGGCTTCCCAGTGAGGTGGTTGAGTCACCTGCCCTGGAATTGTTTAAGGCACAGGTGGATGAGGTGCTAAGGGACATAGTTTAGTGTTTGATAGGAATGGTTGGACTCGATGATCCGGTGCCTCTCTTCCAACCTGGTTGTTCTATGATTCTAACTCTGGCTCACTAAAAGCAAAATGAACCTATTGAGGGATATATTTATTGACTTTGATCTATTGTTTCTTTTTGCTTTCTTATTAGGATAAAATCTTCTTAGATTGTGTCATGTTAAAGAAATTGTGTTACATTACTGTGCTGATGCTGCACAGAGAACTCGAGTGAGGAAGGTTAATTGGATATTTACATTTGAAAAATAAGGAACATTAAAACTTCTGGTTTAAGATTATTTACCTAAGTTGGGTGTTTTTCCCGATTGTCTTTCTCTCCCTGAAATGCCCATGAAAATGTTTATCTTTGTTATTAATGTGCTATAGAATTTTAAACAGAATGCAGGGATCAAAGCTACCTGAAATAATCATCACTTTAATAGAATGTCATTAGTTTAAATCCTAATTTTTTTCTTATGTCATCTTAAATAAAATTACCCTAAAACATTTTTGGTTTTGCATAAGCAAATGCAAAGCAATACTTCTTTTAGTACAGCTTTGCCATCAATCCATTTTTAAATATCATAAATTTTACCCTCTGCTTAATAAGTATTACTCATAATTAGGGTTTAATCACCTAAGTAGTTTCACAGAAAATATATCCCAGGGAAAGCATGATAAAATTAGTAGCCACATCTGCTTTTTCATGAAACGCTAGTAACAGTTTAATTGGTAGAATCAGTGTTTTCAAAGTAGAGATGCATTCAAGCAGAGGAATAGGCATTTTTGTCATTCAGTGTGGGTAATGTAACGTGAGCCTGTGGCAAAACAAACATGAATATTTACCCCTAATTAGTTATTCATTAAATCAACTGCTCCCATGAAAAATGACAGTACTGTACGTCACTGCAGGACAACAGGGTTTTTTTCCAGCAATTTCTTATAAAATGGAAGTTTTCAAGGTTTAACATCCTCTACTACAAAACATGCTCCTGTCCAGACAGTCTTTGGAGGTCAGAAGTTCCTAAACAAGAGGATTGTTCAAGTAAGAAACTTCTAAATGTAAGTCAATCAAAGCTTTTACAAAAGACACTGTATGTGCACAGGATCCAACAAGCAGCTTATCTGATTGCCTCAAAGTATCATTGCCAAGGTTCTGTATTTTGCTGAGTGATAATTCTTTTTTTTTACATTTAGTGGGATAGTCTTTCTTATAGAGTGCAACACGTGTTTCAGGCTACAGACTATAATAAAATGTGTCAGCTGCGCTTCTACAAATAAAAAAAAATTATTCTGTAAGGAAATGGCTTCTAAAGGAATCCCATTAAAACAGCTTTGTTTTCTCATTTACCTTAATAAGCACAGTATAAGCTGGGGGGGGGAAAATCATGTATCTAAACTCAAATTGATTTCCTGTATTTTAAACCTTGCCAGTGCTGCTGATCAAACTTGGCCAGGTCACTGGGAACATAATTATCTGGATTTGTAAGATTAATTACTCTTCATGTCCCAGTAATGAATTTCTACCCTCGAGCTAATTAAGAAGGTATTTTATTTCAGCCAAATGCAACCCTTGGCTAATCTTTGTTGCTCACCCTAGAGGGGTCCTGGGGAGTGGTGGTTGTCACTGGAGGGGTTTTCTGGAGGTGCTGGGAGACTTTCCACTGTTCATGCCTTTATTCCAGATGCGATTGTTGTGTGGGTTTTCCCATAGAAGGAAACTGTGAACAAAACCGCTTAATTGGAGTGATGGATGCAGCGAATGTGAGCTGTGAAAGACCAACAACTAAGTGGTAATAATGGGAAACAGGAAAAAAAAGTGTTTTAAAAGGGGTCTGTGAGATAAGGAGGAGGAATACTGTGTGAGGCTGATCCAGGCACTTCCTAGCAGTGAAGAGATAAATGCTAACACCAAATCAGCTCACAGTAGGAGTATGGTGTAAGGGTCCTGGAAAGCTTAGGCAGGTGTTGAATGATGCAGGTGTTTCTGTTAGTCAGTGAAAAATGACCAAGTGTGTGTTTAATTGTCTGGACTGGAGATAATTCGCTGCCCTTTCAGGTCATTCCTTGCTTAATGCCAGCATACGGCTCAGACCAGAGGGTTGTTAGTCAATTTTGTTAAGCGAGTTAGATACACGCCTGACCTGATGTAACCTACCTTGAGCTAAACTAACCTCAAGTAGTCTAACCTAAAATTAACGTTAATACATACATCACATAAATGAATAATAATTATTGAAATACAGTTATGATAATATACTAGTAACAATAATAATATTGCGGTAATAATATTGCGATATACTGTAGTTGCCAACTGCATCATGGATCTGAAGTTTTCTGTCATCTCTTGCCTTGTCAAGCGAGGTAGAGGGGCTGTTGAAGGCAATTGAAGACCATCACAGTAGAGGATGCTCTCAAAATCATTTACATAAATTTATTGCAGTGCTGTATTACACTGCACAGTTTCTTTTCTTGTCAAATACACCAAACCTAAATCACAGACAATTTTAATAACCCTTTTTCCTTCCTTGCATTGCTTTATCACTTCTGTCTTAGTTTCCAGGTTTATTACCTTCCTTTGCTTCTTAGGAGCACTTGTAGAAGGTGCTGTTGCTTGGGGCCATGTTGAATGAAAACAGGATCCACATAAGAGCACTTTCAAGAGGATGGTTTTGCCACTGCGTTTGTTTCCACGCTTTGCTTACATCTCTGTGGAAGCGTGATGTCGTCCATTGGAACTTGGCTTTGTGAGATGTGACACGACAGACTGTGAGGGCTTCCACTCGAATGGAGGGATATGCAGGTGTTCTCCAGAACAGTGGATGCTCACGTTCCCCTAAATCAACTGTTCTTCCAACAGTCCAGACCAGTCCTGCTGCCTCTCCCTGGCCCCCTGACTGGCCAGAGTAGCTGGGATGACCCTTGGTTGGAAACCAGCTCCTAGCAACCACTGCATGTCTATCTCGCACTGGGAGAGTCATCAAGCAGCCGCCTGCACTGAGCTCTGTGCCAGGATGTTTCAGGGAGTGGTGAGCAGGAACATCATCAGGAATACCAGGCTCCTGTGTGGGAGGAGCTGTTGAAGCCCTTAGGACACCTGTGTCCTTTGAGGAGAATTGGGGAAGCCCACCGAGGGTCTGGCCACAGCCATACCTCTTAGCCACCAATCAGTGAAGGTGTGAGTGCCGGAGCGGAACTGGTGGGCAGGGGAGAAGAGGATGTGAGACAGAGAGAGCAGCCAGGAGAGGGGCAGGGCAGCCTGCTGGNCATTTCAGGGAGCAGGGACATCATCAGGAATATGAGGCTCCTGTGTGGGAGAAGCTGTCAAGGCTTCTGTGTCCTTTGAAGAGAATTGGGGAAGCCCACCAAGGGTCCGACCACAGCCATACCTCCAGCCACCAATCAGTGAAGGTGTAAGTGCTGGAGTGGAGCTGGTGGGCAGGGGAGGAGAGGATGTGAGACAGAGAGGGGCAGGGCAGCCTGCTGGCAGAGAGGGACATGATTTAATGGATAGGTGTGTGTCAGTGTTTCTGCTGAGCCTTTGCGTGACATGATCCTTAAGGTCCCTTCCAACCCAAACTATTCCGTGATTATATGAAAACATGGCCTTAAGGGCCATGAATTTTCTTTTTTACTGCACTTTTAGGTGTATGTTATGAATACTCGTACCATGATCACAAGTTTATATAGATAAAGAATCAATTTACTATATGGTTTAGCGATTGATAGGAATGGTTGGACTCGATGATCCTGTGGGTCTTTTCCAACCTAGTGATTCTGTGATTCTGATCCAACTAAGTACATAGCTAGGGATAATCTGAAAATCAATAATATTAAGAAAATCTTACTTTGTGTATGTTCTCTTTCAAAAGTACAACATTGGTTTTTTTCTCAGTTGATNTTGAACTGGAAGGGATCGTAAAGATCATCCAGTTCCACCTTCCTTTTGGTGCTGTGCTCTCGAAGCATCTGAGCGTTTGGTTTTACCTCCTGGTAAACACCAGGAGATCCAAATAATTAGGTAAGTAGCTTAGCAAGGTCCCTTCCAACCCAAACTATTCTGTGATTATATGAAAACATGGCCTTAAGGGCCATGAATTTTCTTTTTTACTGCACTTTTAGGTGTATGTTATGAATACTCGTACCATGATCACAAGTTTATATAGATAAAGAATCAATTTACTATATGGTTTAGCGATTGATAGGAATGGTTGGACTCGATGATCCTGTGGGTCTTTTCCAACCTAGTGATTCTGTGATTCTGATCCAACTATGTACATAGCTGGGGATAATCTGAAAACCAATAATATTAAGAAAATCTTACTTTGTGTATGTTCTCTTTCAAAAGTACACCATTGTTTTTTTTTCTCAGGTGATCTGTTTAAATCACTGAGCCTGTATTTCAGGCTTGCTGACAAATGGATGACAGCTATCCTAAAGAGATTAACAGCAGTGGTGATCATCTTAGAGGCGAACATCTCAAAAAGGGAAGTTCTTCCAGTTCTGGTTCATCTAAAGAGATCAAGAAAGCTGTTGAAGAGTGTCTGTCATCTTCAAGTACACTTGATGTCAGCAGAAAAAATATCGAGCTTCTTACAGAGGGAATATATACACTGCCCAACATAAAGGTGAGTAAACTGTTGTGAGTAGTTCTGATACCCTTGACTTAAATATAGCACAGAGCAGTTAAAGGCCTGGTGCTATTCAGGTGAGTGGAAAACCTACAGATTCTTAGCTATGTTCTTTAATCCTTGGTAGTTTGTTTTGTTTTTAAGAAAATGTCCTTAAATACATCACTTCTGTGCGTAATTTATTGAGTGGTGTATCCTTTAATTCCCTTTAACTGTATTCTTTCCACAAAAACAGAGCAGTTTACAGTTTTCACACTGAATGCTTTGTATGCGAAGGAACATCCCTTCCCCTTTCTCTTCCTGGATTGAAAATGTTTGTTTTTCTCTCTTAGTACCTTCACCTGGAAGGGAATGTCATATCAATGATTCCTGAGGATTTATTTTACAAGCTGCCACATCTTGTTTGGCTGGATCTCCACTATAACGAGATTAAAGCTCTTCCCCCTGGAATCGGTTACCACAGGTAAGATCATTGGTCACACGGGTAATCTAATAACAATTATATTCATCTTCTATTTGCCTTACTGTAATTTCATTGTAACGATCAGACTTTTATGCTTTTGTTTGGCATTGTCCTCAGTGCAGAGGATGGGTAAATAAGCTTGATTTCTTCTTTTTTTTTTTTACTAAAACTCAGATGAACTGAAAGATCCAATTAATGTTACATGGTGATTTTTCTAAACTCTTCTAGCTTTAGAAATGTAAGACCTGTTAGTATTTTGATGTAAATTTTGTACCAGTTTCCTTTTATTGACTGCAGGTGACTATTTTTACAGGAATATGTGAGGTAAAAGCAGGGACTCTTGTTACAAACTTCACGTCACTCCAAAGTGACAATGAAGGACAAGTTAGTCAAAGAACATTACCCATTAGTCTGGTTTTGATGGTTGTCAGATACGATATCAACTGTTGGAAGGATTAATTGGCTGTCACTGATTAAGATGGAGAGTGAGAGGAGCGAAGTTACACCTTCTTGCTGTGACCCTGAGACGTGCACTTGCTCTCATGTTGCTGTGATCAACAAAACTAACTTCTCACCATTTGGGGGGGGGGGGGGGGAGGTGGTTTATGTCCTTGAACATATCCTTAGTTATCATTCCAGACTGGAAGAACACAAATCACAGTGTGTGGTAATTAACAGGATAAATAAATCATTTTGTTACTGGGGGAAAAAAAAACTAACATATAATAGTTTTCTTGCAGTTGTAGCTCTAAAAGAGACCTTGCTGTGAAGAGTGAGTCAGGAGGGCAAGGAGGGGCAGTTTTGAACCCTATATGCCACAGACCTTTCCTCCCTCCAAAATAAATAAAATAGTAGCATCTTGTGACTGAAACAAGGTGCTTAAAGGTATTTTAAGATCAAGTACTCAATTTGTGATTTAAAAAAAAAAAACCACAGTAAATTAAGTCTATGCCTCTAAATAGCTAAAAAAATCAAATTTAATGATGCTTTCAACTTTTTAAATATAGCTTTCATAAATTATTTTTAATTGGACAGGGCTGATTGCATTTTCATATGGTTTGTGCCTTAAATGAAGATCATTGTATGAGTGGTTGAAATTCTTTGAAATGAAGACATTCTGTGTGTATCTTCCTTGAAAATAATGTGTCAGTCAATAGTCTCTACGCATATTGTGCTTTGCCTTATTTGTATTTTTCCAGACTTAAAACAGTAGCTCAGCTTTTAGAAAATGCCTATCAGACATATTCACCCAATATTACTTGGTTTCATTTTATCATTATTGCATATTTGAGCATAAGATGTATTTTAAGATGCTAGGAAACTTTCAGGGTGTCCTTTTCTTGAAGCAGCTGAAAATGTAGTTTTCATCAAAAGCAGAGTTATCAATCTATTGTGTCACTTCGGGGTAAACTGATTGTCAATTCCAGTTGTTCATGAATCTTTTCATTGATTTTAATGGATGCTATGAATAGAGCTTCTCCGAGTCAAGCCAAAAGGTTGCCTCAGTTGTGGAAATGCTGTCTAGCTCCCAGTGCAGGCAGGGAGAGTTCCACTGTGGCATTTCTCTCCAGAAATCAGTGTGTATGGCTGAGAAGGCATCAGCCAAAGTCACATTCCACATTACTGTTGCAGCAAAGGCAAGAGCTGGCAAGGACGAGCCCTTGCTGTGGCCACAGCTCTCCATGCACAGGACCATAAATGCCAAGGGGTTCAAAGGTGGCAGGATCACCCCCCTCTCCTGTAGTGCCTGAAACTTTGGGGGAGCTTTGGATTTTGGAGTCTGGAAACTCCTGCCTCTTTCACATAGTTATTTTTTAATTTAACTGGAATTAAGTAGTCCACAAACGCAAACGTGAATAAGGTGCTTTCTTTTTTTTGACTGAATATATTAAAATATTGCTGCACATGTTAATCCAGTGTTGAACAGTTGCCAAAATGTTTAGTTTGTTTTTCTTTCCTAGAGGTAAAGAAATATTATGGCAGAAACAACCAAGGTTTCTTCTTGTTTGTTTTCTTAAGTTTTAACAGTAAACAAGTCAAACTGCAACACTAGTAAATAAAAACCCATAAACTCTTCTGTTCAGATAATTTTTCATGTATGGTATGGACAACATCTTGTCTATAGAATATAATTTAATCTGACATGTTGCCAGATATTAAAGGCTATTTTGCATTTGGACCAAGTGTCCCTGTACCCTAAACACACAGCGGCTCAGAGGCTCCCATCACTGCAAACAGTGTAGGGATCAGCTTTGCCCCTTTTACTTGCTAAGCAATACCAATTGTTTTCTGAGCACAGGCATACTGACACTTTTTCAGGACCCTCAGATTTGTCTGAATGTCAGCAGTTTTCAGACATAGACTCATAGAATAGTTTGGGTTGGAAGGGACCTCAAATATCATCCAGTTCCAGCCCCCCTGCCATGAGCAGGGACACCTCCCAGTAGATCAGGTTACCCAAGGCCCATCCAACCTGGCTTTGAACACCTCCAGGGATGGGGCAGCCACAACTTCAGTTGGCAACCTGCGCCAGTGCCTTGCCACTCTCATAGTGAAGAAGTTCTTCCTTATGTCTAGTCTAAATCTGCCCCTCTTCAATTTATACCCATTGCCCCTAGTCCTGTCACCACAAGCCTTTGTGAACAGTCCCTCCCCAGCTTTCCTGTAGCCCCTTCAGGTACTGGAAGGTCCTCAGAGCCTTCTCTTCTCCAGACTGAACAACACCAACTCTCTCAGCCGGTCCTTGTATGGGAGGTGCTCCAGCCTTCAGGTCATCTTTGTTGCCCTCCTCTAGACTGGTTCCAACAGCTCCATCTCCTTCTTACGTTGAGGATTTCAGAACTGGGCACAATACTCCAGATAAGGAGTAAATGTATCAAACAACATCCTTGTATGTGACATAAATGTGACCCTTGCCCTGTTCCCAGGATGCTTCCAAATATATGAACACCAGAGCTTTAAAAAAAAAAAAAAAAAGTTGACAAAATAAAATACAAATAGGGCATATTTATTTCTAATCTCATTATCAAAAATGGCTGAGTGGTTTTAGCTCATATTTCGCCTGAGGAATACACTCAACAACCCAAACAGTTGAAGCTCAGCAAAATTATAAACAACTGAAAATGATATGTTTATAATTAGAACAGCCAGCATGAGACTTTAAAGTGATAGGCAGGCTTTGCAAAGAAAGATCAAATACTAAATATTGTACACAAGAAATGGGCATAAATGCAAACTTGAGATTGTCATACCAAGCTTCAGGGTGTGTTATTTTCCAGCTCTGGCATTAGCAATGAAGTGTGAATTTGCCTTGTGGAATCCTCTCTGTAACAGGAAACAAAAGCAAGAGCAAAAAGGAGGAAAATATTCTGATGTTTCTATTTAATTAAACGAACTTTGCTCTTACAGTTGCTACTCTTTTCTGTTTTGTTGGAAAGGCAATTGAAAACTCTGCTTTTAGAAGGGAATCCCATAAAAGAGCTTCCCACAGAGCTTGGTAAGTACTTGCTGCTTTTTTGAAGATATCAGAGATATGTTTTGGCTCCTAATGTTTAGTTCTGTGTTTAGACTTTAAAATAGCTTGATATTTATCTAAAGAATGGTTTAAATTTACTATAAACATGTGGCATGAGACAGGGAACAAATACTGAGATTATAATGACTGTCTTCATTGATAAGAGGGGAAATTTTAATAAAAATATCTGTAGTATTCTAATCAGAAATGTTCGCTATTGTTTCTCTGAGTAAGGCTGAAGTAAAAAACATGCTGGGGCATCAGACGTTTTGGGCATCTGCATAGTGAGACATAACTAAACATGATTAGAGCTGAAAGCTTCTGCAGCAGTTTCTTACACTTTTGTGTTTACGGTTTGTACCTTCATTTTACGGACACTTTGCTTCAGCAAAACTACTTTGAAATGACAAATATTTCCAAATCAAAAGCTGCCAAGGAAAACGGAACAGATTAGACGGACTCCTGGAACGGGCCAGTCAGAACTCCTTGGGCTTTCAGAGTGCTGAGAGCTTAAGCATTGGGGTGTTTTTTAATCCCTGTTGGATGCTGTTAGAGTCAAAAAGCTCCTTGCTGTGGTACTGGGAGGCTAAGCTCCAAAGCTACATCTGGAGTCTAGGCTTGTCTCATCAATGCAAATGCCTTGAACTCACAGTGGCCACGCAGTGAGCTCTAGCTTCCTTCTGCTTTCATGGGTGATGTTTCATGATTCTAGTGGGAAGCGTCCCTGCCCAATCCAGAGGGGTTGGAACTAGGTGATCTTTAAGGTCCCTTCCAACCCAAACTATTCTATGACTCTGTGTTCAGGTTGTACTTTGGCATACAATTTTGTCATTGCTTGTGGTAGACCATGTGCTTCACTGGACTCTGTTACATTTGTTTTCAATTTTCAGTACTGTCTACATCAAGTATCTTACCTCTGTCCATGAGATGACATCTATGCCAGTAAATAAAATGTGCCCAGGAATGTCCCCAAGCCCTGATGCCAGCTGGCACAAAATAACCTCTTCCAACACAATTTCGGCTTGATACCAGGCAGGGTGGAATCACACAGAACTCCTCTGGGAGTGGATCTGGAGCATCATAATTCCCAGACTACATGCAGGAATTGCCTGGGAGAGACCTGATTAATACAGGCAGACACATTAATCAGGCATCTACACAACACTTTAGAGATAAAGACATTCAGAGCCTAAAGCCCAAGAATGTTTCCAGGCACTACTACATTTTCAGTTATTTTTAACACATCTTTGCTATTCATAATTAAAGCTGTGCAAGTGTGGTCCCTCCTGCTCCATGGGCAAGGTATTAAGAAAGTAACCAGGCGCAGCAGTAAATGCCCTGACCTCACAGCCATTCTCACCTTCCACCATGCAATGCTGACCCACTCGATTTCTTCCTGGCAGCAATTCTTAGGGCATCCCTGGACCAGTCCTTTTTCAAGAATTCCAGCACTGGGGTCTTCTTTCACAACCAACACACCAGAGGGTACAAGCATGATGCGCGCTGGCTGCCCTGATGGTGGATCCATGTATGGGTAGGGAAGAAAGACTCCTGCAGTTCGGATGCTGTTGACTCAGATGCAGTTCACACACTACCAACTCTGCTGTACTAGTTAGCTTTTAGTTGCATCCTGAAGCAGGGCTTATTCCTGTGGAGGCTTGGAGAAGGAGACTTGGTTGAAGGAGAGCTTTAACAAGGGATGAAGCATATAAGAAGACAGGAAAGTGGCCTCAAACTCGGGTTGAATTAGGTGACCTCTGCAGCCCTGCTGCCTTCACATCTTCCAGAGAGGAATGGCTGGCAGCCCAGGCAGGGAAAGGACAGAAAGCATCACTCTTTCCATTCCCACTTCCAGTTATTCCTGGAATAACTCTATGCTTTCTAACTTGAGCTGAGTGGTGACTGACTCAGGAAAATATTATTTGCTGATTCAAACATCCTTGTGTCTCTCAAAGCAGAACAATCCACTGGTATGCTGGCTTTTCTGCAGTAAAACTTTTTTTCATGCAATGCCAATTTCTGGGCAGATCCTAGATCAGGATATCTTGACTGTTATAGATTTCCCAGATTGGTATGGAGATGAGGGAATTCCTACCGCGTGTGATATTTATCAATTTCTCCTGGCTCTATGGATTATAGGTAGCAACAAAAAGGATGCCAGAATTCCCAGTGTGTCGGAGGTTTTAGTCCAGTGACAGCAAATGGAAAAGAGCACTGCAGGATTTTCAGGGCAGGTTTTATTGGGCAGCAGTGAGTGATAACAGATGGCTGGAGGTATTTGTAGAGGCCGACTGCAGCCAGATTTCCCAAACCTTGCACTTTATAGAGTGGTGCAGCAAAAACCTGACTGGGCAGGGTGGCCTGAGCCAGGCTGGGCTGCTCTGCCAGCAGGACTTTCTGCATCATTTGCCTTAATCACTTGCTTGCATCCTCTTCAATATTTTTAACAGTCACAAGGATTCTGCATAAGGCTGGCAGGATCGTTGTGCTGGGGTGATGCTGTCCTACCATATGCCTCACTTTGGATGATCTTTTCCCTTGGCAGAGCCTTGTCTGTCCATGGCATTGATGCCTAGCAGTTATATATACTGCAATTTCCACTATGTAATATAGGCATGTATGCCTGTATATGCACACTTGATCTGCAGAACCGTGCCTCCCTCTTTCCCACAGCCGAGATGTGCCAGACTTGACTCCTGACATAGTGGACAATGCGAGACTTGGACAGGCAGAGTGATTTCAACCGTAGCTAGACAATGGTAGATGTAATGCAAGGATTTGCCTTAATCCAGGTTTCTAAAGGCTTGTAATTTCCTTGCAGTGGAGCTGTGCTTGTCAGGACTTCCAAGGCCCTTGCACATCCCAGGCAGCCTGTATCGCAGGCCTCTCCAGTCCCAAGCACCTGAGGAGATCAGGACCAAGGAGTCCACCTGGCAAATTAGGAGAAAACCTGGGAAATGTGCCTGTGACATAATGAGGGGCTGTCAAAATCTAGTATCTTTTTACAAAACACTCATGTTTTGACAAGACCGCTTTTTCTGACAAAATCATGTTTCATGAGCTAATTCCCAGCCCACTCGTCCTCCTACCCTTCCCTATTGCTCTCCTGTCTGTGCACTTGCCATCATACCCACCTATACCAAGAAACAGAGTAGGAACTAATGCTGACAGTGTCAGCACTGACTTAGATTAGAGTTACTACCCTGTAGTGGCCATTCTAGGATTCTTTGGCTTCTCTTTTCACAGTAAGTGGAATACCAGTTTTATGATGCTGGTATCATCAATACCAAACAAAAAGCTTGTAACATAAGCTGTGAGGAGTTTGAAGGACGATTTGTGCTAACTCCATCTCAGTTGTTAGTCTTCATTTGTTGTGTGTGTTTTTCTCCTAGATCTGTAATGAATATAGTTTGCCTTCATTCGTTGAACTTTGTGTTTATTGTTGTTGAAAGCTGCCTGTTCAATGAATGAAAAATCTTTGGAACGGGAGCAGAGATCTGGTAACAAACCAGTTTTGTTATTCGCCTCTGGTTGTGCCTAGAGTGTTTGTATCTGTGCACCTGATTTATATAGAATCATTGTTTATTTGGAATTCAGTTATCAAAGATGAAAAATTCATTGCCAACCAATGTTTCAAAACATTATCTCGAACTCCTGTGCCCTGTGCACTAGATATGCAGTGTTCTGGCAAGCTTGGGATACATTCCTTCTGTTTCCAGGACCACCTGTGGCTTCCAGAAGTCAGGAGAGGTACCTGGCTGTGGGTAAGTCACCAGACTGCCCACTTCTCAGTTTTCTCCACTGTAATGTGGGGATGATGCTGTTATAAAACTCTTCGAGCCTCCTAAAGAAAACATTGCATAGGAGGTAGACAATACCATTGCTGCATCTACCTAAGGGTTCTTGAGAATGATTTAGGAACAACTCTAGAGCTTGAAGAATCTCGGTAGGTGACGCAATCAATAATTTACTTATATTTTATTGAAAAGAATTCTGGAAGTTAGAGTGCCAGTTTGCCATCCTCCCAGCCATGCAAGCAAAGTCAGTGCGCACTGCTACATCATGCACGGTGAGTTGTAGTTGTATGTCCTGTGTAACTCCCCCACCGCATTCAAATCATGTTCAAACCTCAGTGGCTTTCAGCAAGAGAGAAAAGAGATTTTTTTTTCCAATACTGAAGTCATCTCTGATTCATTTTGATGATTTCTGTTTAAAAATAGATTCAATTTCTTCATACTAAACTATTTTAAATCTAATTATTCCCAAATCATTCTTTACAAGGTGCATTTTCAAAGCCATTTCTTTTTGTTAAGAATGTAACTCTTCCTTTCTACACTTATATTTTATGATTATTTGAAGTAATTTTCTGATTTGTGAATCATAACCGTAGGAAAAGATACTCTGGTAATTGTAGCTCACTTAGCAAACTTTTTGGTTAGATTGTTAGAACACAGAAAATTTAATAAGCCTCCAAACCTCAGCATTCCTCACAGTCAATGCCATATTGATAACAATATGACTGTTCAGAGCATTGGAAATGCTTGCTTGTTTGACAGAGATACAGTTGTTTGAGCTTTATGGATATACTTCTTCGCAAAGACATCAGCTATAATTATATTACAGCATATTTAGTCTCTGTGCAATAAATATGGATTTTTAATGTTATGTGCTTCTGTTACTCTAACGTAATTATGTATAAGGCACTGGTGCTGTGCTGTATTTTTAGTTCACAGTCAAGTCATTCTTCCCTTATGCCTCTTTTTTTCTGGCCCATTTGTCTGCCTGGGGTGTTTCCATTGATCCGTGTCTCCTCAGAACTCTTCTCCTTTCATGAGGTGTTGGCAGCCTCGACTCCAAATTGTTCTCTCATGAACGTCTCTTACAGTCAAATAACAATAGGTTTGCAGCCAGCATGTGGTACACATGCAGTGTAGTTTAGTTTTTGATCCAAGTGTTTACCTGGGGATTTCAACAAATAATTTCTTCAGTCCTGTTCAGTTTCTCTAAATCACCTCGATTGCAATTTGAGTGCAGTTTCAGAATAATGATTCAGCCAATTCTGATTTTCATCGGTTCTCAGTTTGAGTTCAGCTTTAGCAGACTTAAGTGTAATAGAGCCGATTAAAATCTGAGAGTTCTTGTTCTAGCTGTGGTCTGTAGGTGGGAAGATGTAAGTTTTGAATATATTTGAGATTTAAGCTAAATTTTCCTTTGCTCTTAAGTAACTTTGTTGGTGTTGGGATGGCAAAACTCGGTTTTTCTTAAACTACTGACAAGTTACCGGTCAGCTCTGATACTGTGGCTCATTGAAAAAAACAGGTAAACAATGAAAAATTGGAATGTAGTTGAAAATAAATAAGTCTTAGGTGCACTTCAGTGAAACTGGAACAAATCTGTGTAATAGGAAGTTGCAGTAAATTCACTGTGTAGCTGTGGTATCGCGGTGCATGTAGCAGGCTGCGCGTACCATCTCCTTGATGTGAAGAACACATTTGCTCTTGGGTCTCAAGCCTGTTCCAAGAGAATGGAAGGATCCAGCAGCTGTCCCCGTTGTAGTGCTTGGGAAAATGCCTTTGTGCTCCCCAGCTTCTTGGAGAGCATTAGTACCAACTTGAGCTGCTTGTTGCATTCAGTTGCTCTCATGATGGTTTTATTTTCTCTTTTAGTGTCCTTTGTCAATATTGCTGTAGTTGATATTAGTAGAGAAGTAATGGCAAATGGAGTTGTTAATCACGCTATGCAGTTTGTATTGTAACATTCCTTTCAGCTTTAATTACAGGTAATTTAAAATTGAATAGTTTTTCTATTAGTAATGCATTTGTCATTTCTGCAAGGAAGGTTTTACAAAAACATTTTATACTGTAATGAGTAAAGCAGATTGACACAGCTGGTATTTTAAGCAGTCAACCTGTAGAAAGTGAGGCAGGTCAGACGGAACAGTCAAGCTGTGAATGGAGATTTAAAGTGTGACTCGAGTAATGCAATATGACAAATATATTCTGATTGACTAGATTTGAGATTGTGTGGTTTTCAATGCTGCACTTCCTGGATGCAATATTATAAACCATATATCAACCTAAAATAAATGTCAGGGCAAAATAGGATATTACTTTTCCTTTAGAGACTTGTTACATTTATTTTTTTAAAGATTTAACAGATTTAGTCTCTTGTGCTTTTGTTTGAGTCAAAACTGACTGAAAGTATTATTTCATTCTGAAAATCTAGATAGGAGGAGAAAAATTGCTAATTTTTTTTTTCTTCTATGTAATGAAATTTATATATTTCTATAAATTTAAGCACTTGGTGTAAATCTGATTTCTGGAATTTATTGTGCGTATTTTGCACTTTGTTGCCGTTTCACCAGACAGTAAGAACGTGATGGATGACTTCAACCTTGCTAGTCATCTTCTCCTCACATGTGTAACCTCTGCTGCATGTACTTTTGTTTGAGATGAGTAGGAGGCTGCAGCAGGCTTGAGATGCATGAACTCATTAGCCCTTGGGAGGCTAAAGATTTATGTCCCTCTCTTTTTTNTTTTCTTCTATGTAATGAAATTTATATATATCTATAAATTTAAGCACTTGGTGTAAATCTGATTTCTGGAATTTATTGTGCGTATTTTGCACTTTGTTGCCGTTTCACCAGACAGTAAGAACGTGATGGATGACTTCAACCTTGCTAGTCATCTTCTCCTCACATGTGTAACCTCTGCTGCATGTACTTTTGTTTGAGATGAGTAGGAGGCTGCAGCAGGCTTGAGATGCATGAACTCATTAGCCCTTGGGAGGCTAAAGATTTATGTCCCTCTCTTTTTTGTCATCAAGAGATGGTGTGCCTTTGTTTCCTTGGGCAAGAATAGGTAATGGTGCTGCTGAGAGTGAGAAGCAATATTAATCCATTGATTTCAGAAGCAGAAAATCAGAGCAAAGCACTAGAAACAAAAGGAGAGGAAAGCTTTTAAATTAAAATCTTTAATTCCTTTCTTATGTTTAAAATAATGTAGGGTAAAAATGCATTTATAAACAGCACAAATTCCATTCATTTATGAGTAAAAGCACAAGAACAGCAGTTGGGGGATTGCACTGGTTACAAAAGCTGCTGTGAGGAAGTTCCTTTTCTATAGACTAGTTATGAATGTGGTGAGCAACTTCCTTAGAGAAATGAAATAGTTAAAAATTGAAATTAAAAAACATGAAAAACATTCCAAGCCTGTAAAGCAACAGAAGAATAGAAGGGCAAAAGCAGGTAAAAGATAAAAAAGCATGCAAACGATCACAAGAAGAATGACAGTCTGGTTTTTACAAATACACATGAAATATTTCAGAAATCAAGCTGAATGTCTGAAGTCATCAAGGGGCAGAGCAGGTGCTGGATGCACACTACATCTTTGGCTCAGTTCAGAGACTTCTTCCTATGCTGGGGAAAAAGGGGATGGTTTTGGACAGAAGAGATTATAGTGTTGTTCTTCATGTATAAGTATGAGAAGTGATAAAATAAGTGTTTGGCTTTGTATACATCTGATGCAAACTCTGAAACTGGGTTTCAACTCTTTTTTCACAGAAGCTTAAGTCTGAAGGTGGCCTTAGTTGAGCCGTAGAATCATAGAAGCGTAGAA